>PVJA010005622.1:0-78009 GCA_004027025.1 Myocastor coypus
AGTGAACTGTAAACATGAATATCTGTCTAAAAATGTGCCTCTCATTTATTTATTCATTTGATGGGAAAATCTAGGCCAAGTACTTTTTCTCAAATTATGAAACATTATTAAAAAGTCATTATTTTGTATTTCAAAATCTTGGAAAATTCATCATTAATGCATATGCTAAACTAAAATTAAGCCAAATAAACTATGGGGACTATATTCTCAAATATGTCTTAACAAAGTAGTCATTTCTTTCATGTCTTTCTCCAGAAAGAAAAATTGGGGGAAGATGAGAAATAGTTTATGAGGTCTGTAAAAATACACCCCAGTAAATTATTTTTAACAAGCCTTATAGTAGAGACACCTCATGTCAGGTCCCATGCGAGCTATCATTCCTAAAGGACCTGACTGTACCAGGAAATGTCAGAATTTTAAAGGAAAGAAAAAACTAGAAATAGTAAAAAGAAAACCTTGTTACTTGGAAGTTTCAGCATGTACTGACAGGTGCACCACTTTGATTTAAGGAAAAATATCATAACTCTTCCAAATGGCATCATCCATAAAAACATTTACTGAATAAAGTTCCACATTTGTTTGCCATAATAAATAAATAAAGAGTTTTAAAATGTTTCCCAAAATTCTCAGAATTGTATTTTGTTTCTCAAAGAGAGCTTTTAAAAGTTCTGATTTAAACATCCACGTGAAAAAAAAAAAATAAATCTCCACAGATAGAATTTTTTAAAACCATAACTAAAATTTTATTACTTGTAATACCATGTATAATCTTAAAGGAAAACACTCTCTTATCATGCATTATTTTACTCAGTAAAGAGTCAGGAATAATTTGTGTATGTTTGCTATTAATTATGAGTATTAAAATATATATGACACTTTACATTGTTCAGATATTTTAAATAAATTACTCTACTATAATATTAAATAGTACTTCAAGCAACCTTCAGAAAGCATTTTCTAACCTAAAATCTAATTCTGATTACATGATTTTGAATTTCTGAAATACTAAAAGTTCAGAAGTTCAATATTTTCATGCAGGTTTCTTACCATTGAAATTGACATTGACCAATAACATTGAGAAAAAGGATGCTCGCACCTTTAGAATTCAAGTGCTAAAAAATAAACGTGTTGTTGTTATTTTGCTGAGATGAAAAGATTAATTGTCCCTGAAATTTCTACCTGATATTAGAAACGTGTTTCTTTTGGTTGGTTTTCACTCAAGGCTCAGAGCCAAAGCCTCTCAAATTTCCCTGCTATCTTAGAAATCTCAAACTCTCTATACAATGTTCTACCCAGGCTCCATGGGAAGGAATTGTGGAGGTACACAACTCCAACTCTGAGGGAACCATCAGGCTATCAGAAGTGTCCACACAGAGGGAAGACAATCTGTCTTTCATATCTGCTGAAGAAAATCAGTCTACTAATCATGAAAAAAAAAAAAAAAAAAGACAGAAAATGAAGAAACACATTGCATTTGTCAATCATGGCTGCCCACCACTGAACATATTGTATTGTCTACTTTTAAGAATCTTTTCATTCAAATCTTATTTTCTGTAAAATTCTGATATTTTCTCCAAATTTCACAAGCTCTCCAAACTCTTACATGACCTGATAAAATTCCATCTACAAAATTTCACCATATTACTATGTATTAATATATTTAAATTATGCAAATCTTTGTCATCATGGTCTCTATCATGTAATCTCTATAGTTAAGATAATAACTATAGAGAAGCACCAAAAGATTGCCATAAGACTTCAGGTTTTATCATTAAAAGGATTTACATATTCTGAAATGTGTCCCTTAATTATTCGCAAAAACCAAGTAATCATCTCTGGAACTTATCAATAATTAGAATACCTACATTAATGTATTTTACCAAATTCTTCCTTGTTATAACCAGTATCATATAAGAAGTAAAGTTTTAACAAATTTCTTTATTTCCTTTTTAATTTACATATTTGGCACAGGGTCTCACTACACAGCTTGAACTTGTAATAATTCTTCTGCTTTCAACCTCTAGGCGCTGGGATTACAGTCATGCTCCATTACACCCAGTCTTGGTGGCTGGCTCAGCTTACCTGGGGTGGGGCCAGTGCAGCACGTGGTGTCAGGAATCAAACCCCAGTCCCTGCACTTTCCTAAGCAGATGTTTAGTCTCCTGAGATATATTGCTGACCCTTGACAAATTTCAGTGTAATTAAATAATGTTGTCTGTGTTGTTTTTCACATTTCATTCTGTTCCTGGTCTTTCCCATTAACTCCTAAAACTCTAAATACCAAGTATGTGTCATTGATGTCTCTCAACTTTATTTGCCCCTGCATCACTTTCTGTCTCATCCATCTATCATAGATAGTCTGTAGCCTCTCATTCAGATTACTATATTTGCCTTCTACAAATCAGAAACATATCTAAAAATTATTCCAAAAGCCAGCTCTCTATTGCAATTTATACAATCCAGCTTTACATCCATTTTTGACATTGCTGTTAAAAAGTGGAACCGTCTAACTCTTAAGAGACACACAGATTTCTGCTTCAATTTACAAATCAATAAGATAACTATTATTTGCTTTAATATACTTCAGAGTAAAACAGAAATCAAAATCTTTGAATTTTCCTGGAGAACATGTTTTCTTATCTTCTCTAGGTAATCCTCCAGGAAACCCCACCTGCTCTTCCTGAGAAATGTAATACCCAGCTGCCCCTTCTCTCCTTACCCAGGGCTATCACCCTGGCTAAAACAAGACCATCTCCTGCCCTGGAAATTTTAAGTCTGCAAAACACATCGCAGCTCTTCCTCTTCCCCTTCCATAGTCTTCTCTCAAAAAGTAACCAAAACAATCTTTTACACGGCAACGCATGGTATTCACCATAAATTATTCAACTTTAAAATGCATGCAGAACAAAGGATAAATGATTTACCTATAGGATTACATTTTCTCTTGTAATCTCTGCATCCTATTGTGAATATTCCATATTTATCATTTTTACTATTATCATCTCCTAACATGCATATGAATTCCAACAGAAAAGAAACATTTCTGTGTGGTGTGTGGTTGATCCAGTCTCTATAAAAGCCTGGGATGTTTCATTAAATATTCATTAAATATTTCTAAAGAGAACAACTTGAATTTATCAAAGATGAACATGAATGTATGGTCACTACAGCTTTATTTTTCTTTTTTGTAATGTGCATATTGCCTTATATCTATGTCCCTACGTGGAGGTACATTTGTATCTGAGCTCAGTGCCCCAAAACAGAAAAATCAGTTCCAAATTTATATATTTAAAAATAGGTACTACCAATAGTAACCTTTCAACATCAAAATATGAGTACCTTTTTCCCCATCTATTACATCATCATGATTTCAAGAAGTTGGTTTTGTTTGTTTCAGTTGGGCATGTATTTCATTCTATCATTATTATAATCATTATTGTTATAGATTATCACACAAAACCTTTCTCTACATCAAACAATATTTTAGCTATTTTAAACTATTCTCAGCCCACAGTTGAGAATCTCTCCTCTATATTACACTTCCTATATTTTCTTCAAAGATTTCAGTTTTTAAATCATACAGACTTACTTCTACACAGAAGGAGAAGGAAGGTCTAAAGTCATTTTTCTTGTACAACTGTTTTCAGAGAGTCACCATTATCCTACTGTCATTTCAAAACTTTTGTTGATATAACGTGATACAAAGATTATCACATAAAATATGTGCCTCTTTTTCAAATTTTGTGGGAAGTACTCACTTGCATTGATTTTCTTTTCTTTCTTTCTTTTTCTTTTTGGGAAAGGAAATCCTGTCACTAAATTGTTCATAATGGACTCAAACTTGTGATTCTTCTGTCTCAACTCCCTAAGGATAGAATTTTAGACATATGCCACTAAATCCAGCTTTTGTAGATTTATTTTCCTCTACAGTGTAAGTACTACCACTACACTGGATTAATTGAAGCAACTTTATAGTATTCAATCTCAATGTTCTTTGCTAGCATTTATGGTCTCCCATAACTTTTAAATTCATATTACACACGTAAAACTTTGTGTAGTATTCTAATTGGAACTACAGTAAATTTATGCTAATTTGATAGAACTGACATTAAGAATGATAGTTTCTCTACTACTGCTTCAGATCTTATTTTATAACTTTCAAAAAGATTTCCTCACATAAATCCTGTCTCCTCTTCGTTGCTTTTCTTTGAATTTCACTATATTTCCACTATAAATTTAAATGTTTTCCTTGTATTACTCTTTGAAAAAAAAAATGTTTGTGTTTAAAATTGTATCAATCTGTTTCTCTTAATATCAGTATCATACATCCTGGGAAGTGTAACTTATAAGTATGAAAGCTCTCCAAATTTGACTTTTCTCAAAGGTGTTTCGGATGTCCTATGTCATCTCTACTTCCATATTAAATTCACAACTAGATTTTCATTTAACACCATGGGATGTTAAAGGAATGAGCAGACCTTAAGAATATGTAAGCGATCAGGGTGCCCAGAGACCATGTTTGTGTTCCAGCAGGAAACAGTGGTGCTCTACGAATACTGGCCAAATGGTTTCTACTACCATCGGTGGGAGGGACTCAGTCTTAGGGCAAATTAATATAAACTCATGGACAAATTCCAAAAAATAATCAAATAATTTATTTGCTATTAAGAATTAGTATCAAATGAACTTACCATTGAATTGGTTTTCTTTTCTTGAATAACAGAATACCACAGTGACTTTTAAATTAGTCCAAGTGTAGAAAAAGGTGAATTATTTTTCTAATTTAATTTGCTTTAATACTATAAATAAAAAGCAGAAGTGAATCTATAGACCTTTTTTACCAGCACATATGTTGCAAAATTTTTGAAATAGTATTAGCAAGTGACTCCAAAATGTATCAAATATACAATCATAAAATAGGATTTAGTTAAGGGATATGAATTTATTTTAATATCTAGGAATATATAAGCATAACAAGTTAATGTATTGAAAGGGAAAATTGATATCAATAGTGAAAATAGTTGACAATATTCAATAACACTGTTTCTCGACCTACATCTCTTTTTTCAAATAAAATTACCAGGAGGATGGCAGCAAGTTATGATATATATCTTTTACAGATTAACTCCATTACACAGACATGATGGTGTATGCATGTAATCAGCACTCAGGAGGCTGAGGCAGAAGGATCACTATTAGTTCAAGGCCAGCCTGGGAAACATAGTGAGTTTAAAGTGAGCCTGAACTACACAGCAAGACCTTGCCTCAAAATTTAAACAACGTTAAGGCCAAAAATATAAGGAATTAGATCAGAGTAGCTGCAGACCTTGTTTAATAGTGGGCTTAAAATAGTTTAATAAATGAAAACATTTGAATTTCTCTAATACTTGAAATTCTAAAAACATAAAACTTACAAACTGGCTTATGTAAAATTAAATAATATGCTTATTAATATGTAAAGCAACTTGAAGTAAAATCAGAAATCTACATTATTAACAATTGATGCCTTAAAAGTTCTTGAAAATTCAATTAAGTTTGCAATAAATCCTGGAAACACTGGAATTGAATGCTGTTACTGATGCATTACTCTTATTTAAGATATGAAACTGAAGAAAAAAATTTACAAGAACTTTGGTGACAAAGTTACTATAAGACTATAGTCTTAGAGTATAGAATGCTACGGTCTTACACTATAATATTGTATAGTATAGATGTAAGTTTGTATGATTTAGCAACTATAAGTTGCTATAACACTGAGTCCCTCCCACCGATTTTTATTTTTGTTGCCACAGAATTGCAAGTAGTGGAGAATTGCATGTAGTATTCTCCCATGCGTTTGTATAAATCAATCTCCTGTTCTGGGATATAATTAGCTTTTACTTTGCTGAAGCACTAGAACACTGGTCTGTTTGCTTCTGGAGACCTGAGGAGCCAAAGCCTAACAGGCCATAGAAACCACTTGGCCAGTATTCCTAGAGCACCACTGTTTCCTGCTGGAACACAAACATGGTCTCTGGGCACCCTGATCGCTTACATATTCTTAAGGTCCGCTCATTCCTTTAACATCCCATGATGTTAAATGAAAATCTAGTTGTGAATTTAATATGGAAGTGGAGATGACATAGGACATCCAAAACACCTTTGAGAAAAGTCAAATTTGGAGAGCTTTCATACTTATAAGTTACATTTCCCAAGATGTATGATACTGATATGAAGAGAAGCAAATTGATACAACAGAATACTAGGAATAGACTCATGCATATAATGACCGCTTCTCAAAGATTGTGTTGGGATAAGTGCAAATCCATGAAGACATATAAAAAATCAAACGTTTATACAAACATCACAGTACCCAGAAAGTCATCTCAAAACTGTCCAAGATAAATGTGAAACATAAATTTGAAAAGCTTGTGAAAGACATAGAAAAATGTCTTTATAGTATTCGGGCAAATATTTCTTAAATATGCTATCAACAACATGATCTACAACGACTGGTATCTTTAACATCAACAAGAGTTAAAAGCATTTGCTCTTCCAAACTCCCTATTAAAGATACATTAAGATACAGTTTTGAAGAAAATGTTTCAAAATTGTGCATCTTATAAAAATTATTATTCTGAACATGTAAAGCACTCTGGAAATTCAAAAACAAGAAAATAACTCCATATAAAATTAGACAATGATCTCAATATAAGTATGCCAATAGGTATGGGGACAATATCTAACACTTTTAAAGAAGTTTAAAATTAGCCATGCAAAAAATCCAAAGCAAAATATCATGAGATTGCATGACACATATATTTGATTCATCACAATTAAAACACCAGCCACGTTGTGTGTTTGTGAGAATGTGGATCTCCTGGACCTCTCACGTACTGCTGGCATGAAGACATGGTGAGTCATGAGGATCATAAAAGTTTAAAAGTTTCTGGAAAAATGAAATGTGCACACATAATATAATCCATCTTTTCTAATCCCACTCAAAAACACTCAAAAGACTGCATTGGTCATCACTAAATAAAAAATTATGATATGCTTTCACAGTGACAGAGTACTAACAAAAGATTTAACTCTTGATAAATACAAAGCTGGGATGAAATAGAAAGTAATTATACATTGTAAAAAAGTAAAAGCCTAGAAAACACCACTACATTTCTATCCATATATCTAGGTAGATAGATATTGCATTTATATAAAGTTATATAAAAGATACATAATCCTACAGTTTAAGAAAACATACCAGTTACATATTAAGGAGGATGAACTTAAAGGATTACTAAGGTATACAATGAAATTTTGCAGGATAATGCATATATTCAGCATGATTCTTATGGTTTTCACAGGTACATGAAATTTTTCACTTTAAATATGTGTAATAAAGTTATATTTCCACAATGCCATCTGAAAACTCTACAAGTTCTTTCCTGGAATGCAAGTTCACAGAGCGTAAATGAACTACAAAAGCTAAGTGAAAGCCCTGGATCCTTACATGAAGTGTCCACATGAATGCTATCACTGTTCATCCTTGTCTCACTGCCTGGTCTGTCTCAGCTTATAGGCAAAGGTAAACTGTTAAATTTTTCAGCACTACCTTATGAAACTCAACTGAAACTGGATACATAAATGTTATTACAACACACACAACATAAATATTAATCAAGTGCCTTACATACCTTTGACAGTGATTGCACCTGCACTACTTAGTATGGCAGTAATTACAATGTGCCTGCACACATGTACCTTTAAATAAACTTAATTAATGAAGAACATTCATTAGTACTCATTCCAAATCACAAAGTTTAATGATATCCTAAAGAATATAAGGTACTAATCACATCATGAATTCTTTAAAACTGAGCATATGAATTTAATTAATAAGTTCTACATACTGATTAAGGTATCTACCTGTATACAGATTCACTAATAAAAGCTAACTGTAATTCAGGAACATCATAACCCTAATGGTCATTCCAGAAAATGTGACTGCTAATATGGCCATGAACATTAGCATATTAACCATACTTTCTCAGGCTTTACTGATTTGATTTAATTTTGACAAATTAAAGAAGTATTAAATATGATATAATTATGATTTATACCAATGGTACTTGAAATAGCTAGAAAATAAGTTCATCTTTTTGCTCTGATGCAAGAATATTTGAAAAAATATATGCTGAAATATTTACATAATGCATCACAAAATACTTTGTGCATATAAATATTTTAAAATACAAGTATAATATTACAAAGGAAATTAGATGATAGATACATTTTAAAAAATGAACAAAAGTTATCCTAAAATGTGAATTGAATTTCTGTTTTCAAAAATGAGAAAAGTATGGGGAAAAAAGTATTTTCTAAATTTTAAACACCAGTTATTAGAGCCTACAAAGTAATGGATTTTTCTTTGCTGTCTTTAAAATATATAGCTTGCCTAACTTTTACAAGACATAAAGTATCTCCTAAAACCCCGGTTGCAAATGTCTCAAAGAAAGACATCTTCTGAACATAAAAATCTATACAAAATTAGTCATTCAAATGAAAAGAATTAGATAATTGTCATATATTTAGAAAACTTTGAATTTGCTCAAATCCTTAAAACACTACAAGGTAAGAAAAGGTACTTACCTTTTACAGACTGAGGAAATGAGTGTTCAAAGACAATAAATACATTCTTCAAATCAGATAGTTAGTATGTACCCAAAGCTAACTTGAACCCAACTCTGACTGTAGTTTCAGCTTTTGCCAATAGAATATTCTTCCTATGCAATTATCTTTTTCTTTTTTTAATGTATTTGATACTGGATCTCACTATGCTGCTTGCTCTTCTAGTGATCCTCTTAGCGCTGACATTATAGTCGTATTGCATAGGGTCTCGGTGGCCAGCCTAGCATGCCCAGCAGCAGGGCAGAACAGCATATGGTGCCAGGATCAAACCCTGGTTTCTCCTCTTGCCTAAGTAGGCGCCTAGTCTTCTGAGCTCTCTCACTAGCCCTTATAGTTATCTTAAAGTTTAGTATGGGTGCAGAATAGTTATAGCACCTTAAATGTCATATAGTATTAATATTTTAGTGTGGATGCTCAAGAAATAGTGTTTGAAGAATTGAAATTTTTCACTGGATAATAGAACATTTCCTCATAGCATTAAGATGCATTTCTTACATTTAATAGAGTGTAAAGGCACATGTATCAATTCAGTACAGGCATAAGATAAAACAGGAAACACTTCTTCATTGAGAGCATTTATAGCACTCCAAACAGACAAATGTGATTGCACTCTTTTGTCCCTAATAGCAAATATAGAACATGGTTCTGGATGTGCTCTCCATGGTTCTGAAATAAAAGAACTCTTGAAGAAAGCTTACTGTTATTTTTAGGTATTAATTGACTAAGATCCCCTGTTACCACAGGCTGGTTAAATAAAGCACTGGTCAAGATTTTTAAGCTATTCTTAAAAATAATAACTGGACCTAAAAATAGACTCTGACTCAAGATAAATTTACATGCTTTCTCGGTGGTCATTCATTCACTTTGAAGGATTCTACCTGCATTGAGGCACTAAGAATTGGTTTTAAAGTTCTGTCATGGGTTATATCATTGTCTATGTTATATATAGGCTTTTGTAGAAGAAGCTATGTTTTTTACAGTTTCCTGATTATAAAAACACTTAGAGTGTTTGCTGAGATTACTGTAGTTGGTTATCTGAAGCAATCAATCAGAAGTAAAAAATAAAATATGTAAGCAACAATTTTTCCCTAAGACATGCTATATGAATATTTCATATATCACAATTACATATAAAGACAAACACATACAAAAAATGACAACTAATTCAGATAACAGATCAGGTACCTCTTTCATTACATGCTACTGGGACAAAAATGTTTATAATTTTAAAACTATTATATTTGATACTTATTCTACAATTTCTGAATTCCAAACATTAATTACAAAATATATAGTTTATTTTAAGTGAAAATTAGGATAACCTCCTTGATTAATTCAATCAATTATTTAAGCAAGCAACTATTAAAAGCTTATTATGAATAATGCAATGTATAAGTGCGTAATTTTCAACAAGTGTCAATGTTCAATAATTATTTCAATTATAAATACACAAAATACCAACTAATATAAGATATATCCAACTAACTAAATATCAATCTAAGAAATCCTTGTTTAAAGATGATTGTCAGGGGCTGGGGAGATAGCTCCGAGGCACAAGTGCCTGCTGGGCAAGTGCAAGGTCGTGAGTTCAAACCCTGGTCCCACAAAAAATAAATAAATAAATAAATAAATAAATAAATAAAGATGATTGTCAGTATCATATCCAATATCTCTTCATCTGTTATGTACTGAATTTTTTAAAAAAAGAACAATGTGCAATCATTATTTTAAAAAATAAGTGTGCAAAACATCAATTTATGAACAATAAGATATATCTGAATGACTAGATAATGATCTATGGAATCAAGGTGGATTATCAACATCTCAAAAGGGCCAAGGAAATAGCTCAGTAGAATAAGCATTTGCCTAGCAAGCATAAGGGCCTGAGTTCAATTCCTAGTCCCTCAAAAAAAAAAAAAAAAAAAAAAAAAAAAAAAAAAAAAAAGAAAAGAAAAAAGAAGTCTTACCCAGGATCTCTTCATGCTTTATTGGTTGAATGCATTATTCAAGGTTTCTACGTTTCAAAATCATAAATACATTTTTAAAAATATAAAAGTTCATTAACTGCACTGAAATTTCTCAGACTCACAAGGGAACATGTTCTTGTTGGAACTTAATGTCAGAGGCAAATATTTCTGCTAATTAACCTTAGGCACAATGTAAACCATAAAGGCCCAGCACTGCTAAAGGGATAATGAGTTGCTTTGGAAATAAAAAAGACTAAATTGGACTGGCTCTTCTTTTATTTTTATATTAATACTGTAAAACTAATTCATCCACCAAGTTTACCTTAAAATGAAAATGAAACTCTTAAAAACATTTATCCTTTGCTGTGGAAATCCAATTTCTGTAAATTTCTCTTTAATAACAATTAAGAATGTATATGAACACATGCTTCTTTCATTTGTGAATTTAATTAAAGCTCTGAAAATGAATAGCTATAAAGTGTTGTTTACAAAAAATATTATTGAAACTCTATTTATAGTAGTAAAATAACTGGAAAAGCTATTCATTGGGTAAATACATTCATATATGCATTGCACAAATGGGAGCATAAGTGAACTGTACATAACATATACTGCATTTTTATATGACTCATAACAACTGGATCTGGTGACATGTTCCAGGTAGAGAGAGGGGTCAGTCATGGTAGATTTCTTTAATTTTTCTTTCCCTTGATAGTGAGAGTTTCAAATTTGCTGTAACATGCTTTCACTGTTTTCATAATGAGAAAAAAAATTGCACAAAATATAAAAAAATCTAAAACTTCATACTGAGGTTTTATACCTGTTAAGGATCCAATATGCATTTTATCTCTAGTCTTTTCCCATTACAAGAGCCTCATGATGAACAACGTTCATTTCACCTACTCGTCATTACCAGGCATAACGAAGCCCCCTGACTGCTGCCTCTTTGCTTCCTGTCTGCTTCCTCATTATGTTCCAAGGGCACCTGATCTTTGGTTGTCAAGGATTGGACTTCCTTTTTGTATTTTTTCTTTTCCCAATTTTGTTTTCACTACCAGGGATTGAACTCAGGACCTTGTGCTTGCCAAGCAGGCACTTATTCTACTGAGTTAGCTCCCCAGCTCCAAGACTGCACTTTTTGAGCCTCATCGTTTCTTCCCTATAAAATGCAGCATCTACTGCTTTGCAATACTTTCTGATATCCTAGGAAACCATCCCAGCACAGCCTTTGTCAGCTCAGTGTACAGCATCATGCCCAGATGTGCACTTCATCCCCCTATGCAGTCACTCGCTTTACATTAATCAAAAACAGCTCACGTTTGGCACCTATTTCCCCTCCTGCTACAGCCAAAGTCAGGCAGCAGCCCAACCCTCGCCGCGGTCATGCACTGTCATAGCCCCACATTCACATGGCCCGTGCTCTTTTTGCCTAACTGTGACAGCAGTTTTCTTGGCAATGGGGATTTTTCAATCATTGTACTTCAAGCAGAGGTGTAAGAACTATGAACAGATGAGGCCCTGAAGGAGAGTTCTTGTGGTCATCTGGGGGCACTGGGGCAAAGAACTTAAGTTTTATCTGCTGAGCCTAGGTTGTGGCTGGATTTCTGTGTCCTCCAAAGATGACTTGATAATCAACATATTTTATTTTGTTGATTAAAAGCCTCAATATTATGTGCAACAAAAACACGTAGGCCAAAGTAGGGCTACAGCTGATGGCCACCATCTGCCTGACTACATAAAGACAATTTGCGAATTAAACAAGTGTCTACATGTGGAAGACAGAAAAGTTAAAATAATAGTGAGAAGAGAATAATGCTGATGGTACTGGCTGATTCCATAGATCAAAATGTCACTAATGCAATCCTTCCCCCTGGGCTTCACACATGTATCATAAAATATTTCCCTTTGCTATTTAACCTAATCTTTGCAATATTTCTGGACAGAAAAGAATGCTAGTGAGTAAATGGAGGAAGTATTCTCTGTTTTCATGTTTTGGCTCATTCATATTATTTTTCTGTTTTAAGTTTTTCTCCAGTACCTGCAATAAATACCAAACTCTGGCATTCTCTACTTATTAGTTGAAACACATGAGAGCATATTTTCAAATGGGTATTATCTTTTGCAAGTGAGCACATAATAGGTTTTTCATAACATTTAAAAGAAGTGCTAGAAGCAAAACAGTATCTCAGCCTGTCACATAAAATATGCAGTTCCACTTTGGGGTCAGTAATGGCAGAAAGTCCCTCATGGTGAGTTGACAACACAACACAGAGGAAGGAAATTATGACTCGCTTTCTACTGAAAAAGAAAAAGCAAGCTGTAGGATCACAAATTTATGGGTCTGCGCACCATGTCCCATGCGCCCTGCCTCAGGCTGCTGCACCTGGGCCTTCCCATGTCTCACTTCCGGCCTGGGGTTCTCTAGCTGCCAAGTCCAGGACCTCACAGGAACCTGCTGCTCCACTTGCTACAAGAAACGTGGTCCCAGTGTGAACAGCACTAAATGACTGTGATGTGCAAAACCCTGTCACACCGGTTCATTTGCCAATCATTTCAAAACTAGTGTATTCGCCACTACTAACCATGCTGACACATAAGGCAGCTCTTGGTACTGTTTTCCAGGTATCGCTGGAAAGTGACAAATTTCAGTAAGCATTTGACAATTTCAATAAATTGCTGACAGATCTTTATTTCTTAACTGACTGGCAAAAGTGGCTCTCTAGAAATAAACTTCATTTGGGTCAGAGAGATAGCTCAGGAGTCTAAGCACCTGCCTAGCAAGCTCAAGGATCCGGGTTTGAGCCCTGATTACTGCATGCCATGCTGGCCAACAAAACTTGGCAGTGGGGTACACACCTGCAATCTAGTGCTGAGGAGGCTGAAGGCAGGAGGATCACTATGTGTCAAAGCAGCATAGTGAGACCTTGTATCCAATAAATTCTTTAAAAAAGAAATAAACTAAGGGGCTGAGGATTTGGCTCAGTGACAGAATGTTTGCCTAGCAAGTTGGAAGCCCGGGGTTTGGTCCCACGGAACCAAAAAAAAAAAAAAAAAAAATCCTCCTGTTAAAAACAGTTCAATCAAAAAAATACAATAAGAGAAAGAAACTCAATTTATCCTTTAGTGCTTTAATTCTACTTTATTTCCATTTTAATTAGAATTAACATATTACTACAGTTTGTGTCCAGATGTTCCCACAAAGCCTCAGGCAGTTGTGTGAGGGAGTGTTTTGGAAGCGGCTGAATATATTTTGTCATTGATTTGTAGGACAGTGCTCAGATTACAGGTGCTGGGATTGAGGGTGGGTGCTTGTTGGATCAATCCACTATTGCAGTGGAACCACCCTAGCCCTAGTAGACTGAACGCTACACAGGTTGCACGGGATGGAAAGGTTTGTCCTGCTCTCTTGTTGCTTTTCTGTCCTCTGCTGCCAGGAGCAGCTGATCCTCGGCCATGTGCCCCTTTGCCTTGGAGCTAGCCAAGTATGGACTGAAACCTCTACACACTGTAAGCTAGATAAATTTTTCCCCTTTCACTTTGGGTATCAGGATTTGTAGTTGTTGTTAATGGTGGTGGTGGTGCTAGTGGTGGTGTTATTCTGTGTTTTTGAGACAGGGCCTCACTATGCAGTTCAGGCTGGCCTTGAGCTCACTTATGTAGCCCAGGCTGGTCTCAAACTTGCACCAGTCCTCCTGCCTCAGTCTCCCAAGCGCTGGGATTACAGGTGTGCACCACCACACCCACCTAGGTATTTTGATCAGCAATGAGAGAAAAGTAACTGACAATATTTACTATTGCATTAACTTTACAGACTATAGAAGTCCAGCTTAGCTAATAACTCCATAAAATCTGGTGACTATAAGACACATTTGAAAGACATCGTGGGTAATCTTTGTTCTCATCGTTTTGGTTATGACAACATTAAAATCACTGGCTCACCTACAATGTTGAGATCTTTGCACATTTGTGATACTTTAACCTACGATGAACAAATGGACACGGCACATAACACATAAGGCTTAATGGAAAGCGATGCCTTGATGAAGCAGAAAAGTCTTCCGTGGGTTGTCACCTTCCCTCCCCAGTTGCTTCTATGAGTGAACTTGCTTTACAAAGAGGCCAAGTGCCATTTCTAGTCTTTCTTGATTACCAAGGGTCACTTCCTGTCCAGCTGCTACAACAATTTCCACAAGCAATCACATCTTCACAAAGGTAGCAGAACACACCCCACCCTTGGCACAGGCCAGCTTTCCACTGTCCCTGGTGGCACGCTGTCTCCCTGCTGCAGCACTCCTGTGGCACTGCATGGCACAACATGACTTTCCACAGCCGCAATAACTAATGAACCAAGTGCTGCCATGCCCCTCTGGCCAGGGTTGGTTGTCACGCATTCAGCCAGCCCCATAATTCTAAAACAACTGATGTCACAAACAACATGAAAAGAGATTGATTAAAATAGGATGAGGGGGCTAGGGAAATAGCTCCACAGTCTGAGCACCTGCCTGGTAAGCCCAAGGACCCAGGTTTGACCCCACATTCCAGCCACCAAAATGGGGCATAGTGGAGCACGCCTGTAATCCCAGCGCTGGGGAGGCTGAGACAAGAGGTTCACTACAAGTCTGAGCTGAGTGGCAAGACCCTGTACTAAATAAATAAATATTAAAAAGAAATAAAATAGAATGAGGGAGAAAAAGATGAAAATATTCTGAAAGATAAACAATTTCTTACAAATATAAGTCAGATTTCCAAGTGAAGCAAAGTCTCATTGACCTTTTAAAATACCCTATGTTGATTTTTTTTTTTTTTTTGGGGGGGGGCTTTTTGAGACAGGGTCTCACTGTACAGTTCAGGCTGGCCTTGAGCTCAGTTTTGTAGCCCAGGCTGGCCTCGAACTCTCACCAATCCTCCTGCCTCAGCCTCCCGAGTGCTGGGATTACAGGTGTGTGCCACCACACCCGGCCCCTATGTTGATTTACAGGTAAAAGAAATCAAGGCCGAGGAAACAGTTGTTTTCCTGACTTCACATCATTACTAAACACTACAGCTGGGATTCAAAACTTCTGGGGGTCGGAATCCAAGACTTTCTTTGCTTGTGTTAAACCAGCTGGCTGGCATTCATTTCCTCCAAAAAATGTAAAGTGCATGTAATGCAAACTACTGAACACAACTTTGACAACATAAACAATTATTTTTAAATGATCAACTCTTAAGAAATTAATTTCTTTCACTATTCATGTTCTTAATATTATGTTAACTTTTTCCATTGCACATACTATAATGTTGGTTATATCTTTGGTAATCTGAACAAATAATTTGAAGACACAATATGAACTATATTAAACATTGTTGAATTTCTATCGTTTAGTGAAATTATGTATCATTTCTAAATATTTTACTATTTTTATTCTCTTTAAAGTATTCTTCAGTGTGAAGGAAAAAGAACTGGGATTAGGAAAAGGGCAAATGAAAGAACGGGAGAAGATATATCTGGGCATATATGCAAACTAGTTTGGATATTATGTTGTGGATTTCTTCATGTCTTTTGAAAGGAGCAGTTCATGCTTAAAACTTTTTTCTTAAATGATCTTTTTTTCTATTTTAAGTAATTGGTTTTTTGTTTTGTTTTCCTTTAAACAAATTTAATACTTCTATATTTGGTAATCTGAACAACTAATGTGAAGATAACATCATGTAATATAGCAACCACTGTTGAATTTCTATTCCTTAGTTTAATGAAATTTTGTATCATTTTTAATGTTTTTTATCATTATTTTATATTCTTTCTAAATAAAAAACAGGCCAGCCAAATAGCTCACCAGATTAAGGCACCTACAAGCAGGTGCAGGGCCCAGGGGATCTATCCCTGAGCTTGCTGTGCCAGCCTCACCCCCAGGGTGTGCTCAGATGGCAACTGAGACTGGGCATGGTGGCATGCCTGAAATCCCAGCTCTTGGGAGACTGTAAACAGGCAGATCTCTACAAGTCTGATCTAGTAGTGAGATCCTGAACACTCTATAAACCCTTCCCTAAAATAAAAAAACACAAATAAAGTAAAAAACAAACTTTAAAATAAAATAAAGTATTGGTCATTACTTCCATGGCATCCATAGCTATCATCAGGAAACATCCACAAGAGAGGCTTTTAGGTAGCTATGGCTAATTTATCACTACTGTCCTTCGACACACACGAAGAGGAACTTGTATAAGCCCACTGCATATGTGCGCAGTTGTATACGTGGCTATCATCACCATCCCCATCACACATCCTTACTGTTAGCTCCTTTAAGAGGAAAAGGTATTTATCCCAGGTAAGTCTACCCACAGAGAAAGATAAAACAAAGAGAAAGCACAGTTATACTTTTGACTGCCAAGCAATGTATTATGTTGCTGGCATTACAATATTTCTACATAGCACCATTTATCTAGAAACTTCTAATCTGGCCCAATACCCCAGAAGGGTATTTGAAGCAGCCCAAGGTAGTGTAATTCTTTAAGAAAAGATTGATAAGCACAGTCAGTATTTACGCTTTCCCCAGTTCTGAAAAGGGCACAATCAACATAGATGAAGCATCCATGGCCAGTGCTGGGATGAGACCATAGTGAAGTGAAGAAGTAGTATTATCCTTCCCATAAAATTATCTCTCACATAATTATCTTTTTAACCGTGTGTTAAAAATGTAGAAATATGAAACACTTTATTAGGATTCAAAGGAAATAAGATACTTGTATACACAATATTTAAAGTTAATAATTACGTATTTAATATTACTAAATACCAATACTATAAAGCTATCTTCATATCTCATTTTTCTTATATCATCTAAATGACAATGCAAATATTTTTATGATTAATCAGAAACGCAAACTCAAAAGTCGTCTGAGAATGCTGTCTAAAAGATGGCTGTGGGCTGGTCTGATAGCTCAGTGAACTAAAGTGTCTGCTTAGGCAGAGGATAGCAGCTGGGGTTCAATCCTCAGAGTGCCATGCTGTCCCTGCCCCCAGAGTACACTGAGAAGGCGGTTGAGACTGGGTGTGATGGTGCATGCCTGCAATACCAGCACTTTGGGAGGCTGAAAACAGGGGAATCACTATGAGTCAGATCTACGTAGTAAGAACCTATTGACCCCATCAGAAATACAGAAATAAATACATAAATACATAAAATAAAAGAGGGCTGCTTTCAAGTTTACCCATTAAAGTTGCACTAGTATAGTTGTAGCTCTATAACATGATGTCCTTAACTCCTTCAGGAAGATATACTTTCTAGAAAGGGAATGGCTGGGTCAAATGCGCACATACATGCACATACACACACGTGTGTGCACACGCACACAAACACACACACACACACACACACACCTATTAGTATGTAATTGACCTGTGACCTAGACATTTTGCTAGCCTTAATTCATTTTGCTCAGAAAAATTTCACAGAAGAAAATGTTATCTGTAAAAATGAGAGTAATTATTAGATTTTCTTTCAATCAACACTCATTCACTGTTCTTAGGAATCTATCATGGTTGGAGGACAAATGGTAAATTAAATGCAAATCATCTCTCTCCTAGAATTGTGTCTACTAAGAAATACAAATTCTCCTAACACATTTTTCTAACTTATGCGTTTTGTTTTGTTTAAGGGACTTCTACTTGGAAGTGTTTACTTGCTTGTTTATAATTTGGTTTCTCCTACTTCAGCAGATAGACCTACTAAAGACAAAACTTTTTTTTTTTCTTTTTTAACCATGGTCGAATTCAGGACTTTGAGGTTGCCAGACACCTATGCTACTGAGCTATCTTCCTGACCTGAAAGGACTCTTAGTTGCTTGATTCACAAGTCTATATTGTGTTCCTACTAGGTTTTGGCTGTGTTAGGCAGGTGATATATATATATATATATCATGAGGGTCACCATACATCCCCCCACCACAAGGTTGAAAAATACAATAAAATTCATGGAATTCAGTAAGCTGTTAGTCTTATGGTTATTTTCTCAGTTTATTTATTGTCATACATGTTTATAGTACATAAAAATCACATTCCTCATGGGGAATTGATGCATGTAGATATCACATGGTAATGCTATTTTTAACCCCTTCTTTCCATCTCTGTACCACTTACTCCATCTCTAAATCCCTTTTCCACTTGAGAAAGATCTATATCCCTCTTTGTTGTTCTATCTTGTATTTAGCTCTTTACTGATATTTTGATAGAGCACTTGCCTAGCATGCAGAGAGCCCTGGGTAAAATCCCCAGCACTGCAAACAAACAAAACCCGATTGCAAGAAAATGACTAGTAACATTCTGATGTAGGATACAAATTTTGGGGAAGGCTCTCATAGAAGAGAAATCAGAAAACAGGTAAACTTGTTTTTCTGATTTATTTAACTGGACACCATGTTTTCATGTGCATCCGTTTCCTCCAAATAACTCGAGCTTATCCTTATTTATGTCAGAGTAGTACCATGCTACCTGTAAAAACACCTCATTTTTTAATTCATACATCTACTAATGAACATGTAGGCTGCTTCTAAGATTTAGCCATTAAAATTGGGCTAGTGTGGATAATATGATGTCTTTAACTCTTTCAGGAAGATACCTAGAAGGGGAAGAGCCTGGTCAAATGGAATGTCTAGTTTTTAGACTTTTGAGGAATCTCCATACTGACTTCCATAGTGTTTGTACTGATTTACTCTCTCCCCAACAGTGTAAAATGTTTTCACTAAACTTTTGCCAGCATTGGTATTATTTGATTGCTGGGTGATGGCCATTCTTTCTAAGGCAAGACGGAATCTCAGTGTGGTTTTAATTTACATTTGCATAATGTTGACAATTTCTTCATGTATTTATTGGCCATTGGCTTTTCTGAGAATTTATTCATGTAACTTGTCAATTTTTATTGGATCTTTCGGGAGCTAATTTTTTGAGTTCTTTATATATTCTAGATATTAGTCTTCCATCTGAGAAATAGATACCACATAATTTTTTCCGTATTATATATTGTCATTATTCTGTTAGCCATTTCCTTTGCTGTACAGGGCATTTAAACTTCATATGATTCCTTTTGCTGATATTTGGTGCTCTTTATGCACACAGCTTCTGTTCAGAAATTCATTGCCTATGCCTATGTTTTTAAGAGTTTTACCTCTTTTATCTGTCTGCAGATATAGAACACAATTTTAACATCTAGATCTTTCAACAACATTGATTTCAGTTTGGTATATGCTGAGATATAAGGGTCTATATTCAAGCTTCTGCCTGGAGATACCCAGTATTCCCAGGACCACTTATCAAGCAAGCTATCTTTCCTTTCCTGCTGTATAGGTTTTGGGCTCTTTTCTCTTAAGGATCCAAGAGCTAAATGTGTGTGGCATTGTGTTTACATCCTTTTGTCTGTTCCATTGTCCCTGATGTCTTGATTTGTGCCAGTTCCACCCTTTTCCTAGCTTTGCAACATCATTTCAAATCTAGTATGCCTCCTGCTTTACTCATTTTACTCAGGATTGCTTTAGTTATACTGTGTCTCTTCTGGGGCCTTATGAATTTTAAAATGTTTTCAAGTTTTAGGATGTTGCATAAGAAATGTAATTGGTATTTTAATAGGGATTCCATTAAATCTGTATGTCAGCCTAATATAGTACAACCCCTTTCCTAAACAGAAACAGTTGGGTTCTGAGCAAGAGGCAAAGGCTTATAGTTAGCCAGGCTCAGAAACCATCACTGAAAAGCAGATATTAGCTAAATAGGTCTTGATCCTGGTTATATATTCTTAAGAGTAAAAAGACACAAATTACCAACAGTAAGTGAAAATCCACCTGAACCAAAGTCCAGGACAAAAAAAGAACAAGCCTTCCACTGTCCTGTCCCAGTTGGACAGGAAACATCACTCGATTCATGTGTGAAAAACATTCATCAAAAACTACCAACCAGCCGGGTGTGGTGTCTCACACCTGTAATCCCAGCACTTGGGAGGCTGAGGCAGGAGGATCGGTGTGAGTTCGAGACCAGTCTGGGCTACAAGAGTGAGTTCAAGGCCAGCCTGAACTGCACAATGAGACCGTGTCTCAAAAAGACAAAAAAAAAAAAAAACCTACCAACCAGAGAAGCTCACCATAAGCCTTCCTCTCCAGACATTCATTTGGCTTCTACAGCATAGTCTGGAATGCCCAAACTACTGATACTGGTTAATCTCCAGCCCCTTTTGAAGCTAAAAACATACAAAATTGACCAAAAAATCCACCATAAGTCATACTATCAGTCTGAAATATCTTCTTTGGCTCAAGCTCTCTGGAAAATAAAAATATTCCTGTCAGGCAGAGCATTTCAAATTATTAGACATTATCTCTTCAGCATAGTTATGGGCCAATGCAACATTTGAACCTGTCATGCCTGAGAAGTCAACCATTAATGGCACAGAGATATTTTTGAATACTGAGTGAATCAAATTTGAAGAATTTTATAAAAAAAAAAAAAAAACAGGTAACAGTATATAAAAACTGTAACAGTATATAAAAATAGATTACATCTTATTTTACAGAATTGGAGAAAGCATCCCAGAGACATGAGATTAGACTGCAACCAGCAGAGAAATCACTGTTATCAATTAAGACATAGATCATATCAATAAAGAGTAAGATCAGAGGTCGCATGGATAACACACCAGAAAAAGTGAATATTCAGAGTATGAATGACCTAGCTATACATTTATCATTTTTTAAATCCATGTGCATAAATCCACTTTAGAAGCATCATTTAAAAGTTTTATGTAGAAAAACACAGCTGCGTCACTGGGCTTGCATATTTCAGAACCAATTTTTAGTGTCCCTTATCAACGTGTTTATTCAAAACTACTTATTGAAGTTTACTATATAATAAACATCATAGAGAACATGGTCAATACAATCATAAACCTTCTCACCTTCAATGAAGTATTTTATCTGGAAGGAATCGCACAGTTTTATCAATTAAGAGATTATAAAAAAGAAACAAAAAACCCTACCAGCTGGAATACATGAAATCAAATCAAATCTGTAGCATTGAGATTAAGGTGATAAGAACATTCTCTCTATGGAACCACACAAGAAAATGATGTCAGAAGGACAAAGATGAGTTTGCTATGTTAACCACGAAGAGAAAGGTAAGCAGAGAATGAGTACTCATCCTGGAAAAAGAGTTCCAGCTGACGGGAAGACCCAGGATAACAAATAAACTGAGACAGCCCCTAGAAAGCAAAGGAAACAACACAGTTTCGAGACTGTGCACAGAACTGGACAAGGTAATTGTGGGTCATTTACTGACAGATGGCTAATATCCAGAAAATACAAAAATTATTTTAAAAATAAGTAACCTAATTCAAAATGTACAAATAATCCACATAATTATCAAAAGAAGAACACAAGTGACAAATATGTAGGGAAAATATCATTAACCATCAAGGAAACACAAAGTAATGCTAGAAACTGTAGGTACACTAATACTGTAATCCTTATATTCAATAATAATATAACTAAAATGGTATCCTGAAAATCAAATACCATTTTTATCAAGTAAGAATACCTGTTATATAAGCCAAAAAAATAAATGTTAGTGAAGATGTAGATATGAAGACCTCTGATAATCTATTACTAGGATTATTAATTAGCATAGCTAATTAGCATAGCTACTATGGAAAACAGTACATTAGACTTCCTCAGGACACTAAAAATAGTTCACCGGGTGATTCAGCTATCCCACTTTTTGCTCAGTAGATGCTTATTGTTCATAGAGTTTAAATTCCTTGCAGGAGTCGGCACATGCACATACACATAGGCATCTCTTTTTCTCTCATTTGCCTCCCACTACCTCTCCATGCATGTGTCGATCCCCTTCCTATGTAAGACAGGAAATGAAGTCAGCATTCAATAACAATCCCTACATTTCAATGTTTATTGCAATCCCACTCATAATAGCTAAGATATGAAACTATGTCTATGAAACCAAGAGGAATGGCCACAGAAAATCTATATATATGTAGATTTCCACACACAATGGAGTGTTAGCCATACAGAATAAAATCCTGTCATATGCAGCCAAAGGAGATAGAACTGAAATACACCAGCCACAGGCAGACACATTTTACACATTCTCTGCCCCATACAAAAACTGCTGATCTTAAAATAGAAAGACAAGTGCCCACTATAGACTAGGAATAGAGCTCTAGGGAAGGGAAAGGTGGAAACATATGTTCAGTGTACGGCACACACAGACCACGGTGAATTCTATGAATATATGCAATTAAAGAATAGTCTAGAGGAGGCAAGGATGAAATTCTGCCAAGCATCACTTCTTGAAAGGAATGTTGAATTATGTAATAGACTCACATAAAAAAAATAGATAAATGTATTTGCAAAATCTGCCAAGTCCTTCAAACATACAGACGGGAAATTTAATGTTGTGCCTGTAGCTTTTACAAAAGAAAGGCTAAGCTTCTGCTTCCTTCAGTGTGTACTCCTAAAAGTTTGAACATTCCCCTTTTGGTGCTTGAATAACACATGCACACTAAACCTTGCCATTAAAGCTGTCTGAGCTATGGCTTTAGTGCGCTCAGGTAAAGGAACTAAAATTGTACTATAAAACTCAAATTATATCCTAAAATTTTGTCCTAAAACCCAAGTCAAAAGTAATGGAAATATTTTATACTTACAAAATAATATAGAATAATGCATTCAAGAAATATAAAGAAAACGGTTGCATAAATCTTGTCTGGAAAGGGGTGGGCAGCCAAATGATTGTTCACTGCATGAAAAATTAAGAGTGATGATAAGAAAGCTCAAGTCGTATACAGGTAAATCTCTGTGGTGCTGTTTATAGTGTGCTATTAAATTGACCCTCAACCAGAGGCAAAGCTTGAGTTCCTTCTAATCAAAATGCAAAGCTTTCCTAAATGAAAAAGTGGCAATTTAAATTCCTTCTGCTCTATCTGAAGGGATAACAGGAGAGGCTGTGAACAAAAGTAATAGTTTGGCAACATTCAAGAAAATTTCATAATCAGTTCCTACACTTTTATTTGCAACAAGGTAGGCATTTATTCCCCTCTTCCAGGCCTCCCTGCTGTTTATCCCTCCACTCTTTCCCCTGACTATGGATCAGTAAAAACAAAACAAAGGGTCAAGACTTCCTTCGCACAATATAAAACTGATTTACACACACAATTAAATATTTTCAGAGTATCTAAGCCTGAGGCTTTCCATACTGAGTAACAGGACGCTGACCATGTGCCGTGTACTTTTTTCTCATGGACCTAAACTTACAATCTGGATCTTCTATCAGAACTTTTTCAGGAAAAGTCTTTAGGGTCCAATGACAATTCTTCTATTAGCCATAGGCAAATGTTTCAAATTGACAAATGTCAAGTGCCTACACTTCTTTCCTGAAACACACGGAGCTTCAAAAAGTCCCAGCAGTATCATTTCAGGGTTGAACAGTGGAGACCACAGGGAAGAGGACAAAATGACAAGGAAACTGAAGAAAAGGAAACCTACTAGAGAAAATGGAAACTCTGTGATACCTATCGGAGATGGACTCTGAGCACACAAATTAGTAGAAAAAGTTAAGAATATGTATGTACCATTGCATAGTGTTTATATCAACACCATCTGTATATTAGGAAAATGGAACATTGAAGGACTTAACATTTCTTCCCATTTTCTTATCTTTTCATGAAAAACATTGCACTATGGAAACATAAAGTATTATTCAAAGAAGAAAAATAATTTGTCACTTACGTAGATACTATGATCTAAAAATTCTAAAGCCTTCTCAGTTAATGCTTAAGATTTTGATCCTGTAAAACCAAGAAAGAGAAAGAAAAGGAGGAAACAGTCCTTAGGCCAGGTACCAGCCTGTTCCCACTGTTAAGGAGGAATTGTTCTGACCTCTCAAAGGAATGCAGACTTTGATTCCTGTGACAACAGTCCCATACTATGAGGGAGTAATATATACACGATTGCTTTAGCCCATAGGCGAGAGCCATAAAGAAGACAAGTTGCACTACTGGAGAGATTATCTCGCTCTGCGTGTGGGAGGGAGCAAGCTCCTCGTGAACAGACATCAGGAAGAAAGTGGCAACACAAACATTTGGTAACTTTTGGCAACCATTAAAGATATAAAGCTCTCCTGTCCCCCGTAAAATATGACATTAGAAATTTCCAGAAATTTCCAGAAACTTCTAAATGGGTTTAGAAGATATATTGGAGTTCAGTGTTTAGAAAGGAGTGCAGGAGAAAGAAGCACCCTAAATATTCAGAGAAAAAACAGGGAACACACTTAGATGGAACTTTAAGGTCAAAGTTTGTTACAAGGAAATATTGGGATCAATAATTTACTATTTTGAAATCCACTGATACTGAGATAGGAAGACTTTAATCAAATAGTATGAGAAAAACTTATAGCTTTACATAATAATCTGAGGGAAAAAAGAACTTTATATTCATTGTTACTTATTTCCTTTCAGACTATTCTGGAGAAATACTGCTACGGTAGGAAAAAAAAGTAAAAACCTTTACAGTGTGTCGTTACTAGTTATTAGAACCTGATGTTGTTTAACAATAAGGAATTCTCCCAAATGAAAATTGGGAAAGTAAATTAAAAAACTATCAGGTCTATAACATTACTGGATAGATCCAAATGTCATAAGGAGTTTCTAATATTAAAACTCTGAAGGACTATGGGCTTTCTCTTGAAGTGGCATGTTCAGCTGCTAAGAACAGTCTTCAGGGTAAGATAGCTCTGTATTAGTGCAGTTTGGACTCATAGCAGTTCTCTTGGTTTTCAGCCTCCCCAGTGCTGGGATTACAGGCATGGGCCACTACCTTTAGACTCTGTGGCACGCTCAGCCAACTGTGGGGGCTGGGCTGGCATAGCATGTGATGCCTGGGACTTAACTGTGGTCCCAGCGCTTTCCTAAACTTGCCTAAGCAGGCACTTTAGTCTGCTGAGCTATCTGGTCACTCCCCTGTTTTACTATTGATTGAATATGGACCATGGATCAAAATTGGGCAAGCTACTTAACTTCTTTTTGTGTTTTCAGAGCTACAAAACATTTTAATGAACCTAAAAGGTATTATGTTGTCTTGCTGCTAGAAAAGGTTCCCTATATAATTAGGCAGGTAATAGGGATGTCTCAGAGATTTCTTCACTTGAGTTCTCAGGACAGATTTTTCTGAGTCATTTTTCCCTAGCTATCCATCTCTAGAGGTGTCCACTTTTCATGCTGGGATATACTCCAACTTTTTCCAACTCACTTTTTGGTGTTTACCCTTTCTCTATTCATAGAACTACAAAGCAGTGGTCTAATCCTAAGCAATACTTTTCTTTTTTTAAAAAGCAATAAAATTTTAACAATGGTTGTATTACATATTTTCATCATCAAATCAGTATAGATCAACATAGGTATGTAAGACTGATCAAGCAATTAAACATTAACACTTTCAATAAACATTAATTTTTTTAACTCTTCCAATTGCATTTTGTATTTAAGTCACTCTTCTAAAAAAAAATTATAGGCCTGCCTGGCAAATGCAAGTGCCTGCCTGGCAAATGCAAGGTCATGAGTTCGAACCCCGGTCCCGCAAAAAAAAAAAAAAAAAATTATAGGGTTGAGACTGCAGAAAACTCAAGGTTCTGAGATTGATTCCTGCTGCTGCCCAATATTTATTTATTTGTTTGTTTATTTTTTTTTAATCACACTAGGGAAACTATACAATATTTGCATATGTAGGTCTGGTTTATTTCACTTATGAGTATGCGTTCAAGATACATTCATTTATATATGAAGCCTTCTAGCTTATCATTCCTGATAGCTGAATAGTATTCCATTTTATGAAAATACCATACCTTTTTCAAACAATCTTCATATGATGAACATTTTGGTTGTTTCCAGGATTTAGCTATCACAAATTGTGCTACTATAAACATAGGTGCACAGATATCACTGTGATATGATGTTTTCAGTTCTTCTGGGAAAAAATCCCAGTAAGAGGATAGCTGGATTGAATGGGATTTCCAGCTCTAGCTTTTTAAGGAGTCTCCACACTGCTTTCCATAATGGTTGCACTAGTCTGCATTCCCACCAAGAGTGGAAAAGTGTTCCTTTTTCCCCACAGCCTCTCCAACATTTATTGTTGGTTGACTTCTTTATAGTAGCCATTCTTTCCGGGGTGAGATGGTGCATAAGTGTTGTTTTGATTTGCATTTCACGAATGGATAGTGATGTGGAGCATTTCTTCATGTATTTATAGGCTTCTTGAATTTCTTTCTCTGAGAAGTGTGTTCATCTCAGATGCCCATTTCTGGATTGGATCTTTGAATTTTGGGACCCTGATGGTTTTTGTTTCTTTATAAATTCTAGATAGAAGACCTTTGTCTGAATATTTATTAGTTAAAACTTTTTTGAAATTTGTGGGTTATCTGTTCACTCTGTTGGTAATTTCTTTTGACATGAAATAACTTTTCATCCAGAGGAAGTCCCATTTGTTGATTATTTCACGTGTTAAACATGCATTTTGATTCTTGTCCATGAACTCTTTGCCTATCCCCATGTCTTTAGGATTTCCTCTCACTTTCTCCTCTAGGACGTTTAGGGTTTCTCTTTTAATATTTAGATTTTAAATCCATTTTTATTTTAGTTTAGTGCATGGTGATAGACCTGGGTCAAGTTTTGGTTTTCAGCATGTGGAGAGCCAGTTTTTCCAGTACCATTTGTTAAAGAAGCTATCTTTCTTCCAGTAAACATATTTGGCCACTATGTCAAAAATAAGGTGGCTGAATGTGTTTGTATTTACTTCTGCATCTTCTAATCTATTCCACTGATCCTCAGGTCTATCTTTTTGCTAGTACCATGCTGATTTTATCACAGTAGATCTTTAGTATAATTTTAGGTCAGGAATTGTAATGCCTCCTGCATTACCTTTGTTGCCCAGGATTGTCTTTGCACTTCTGGGTCTTTTTTTCGTTCCAAATAAGTTTTAGGAATGACTTCTCCGGGTCTGTGAGGTATGTTGGTGGTATTTTGATAGGAATTGCATTATATCTATTTAACAGTTTAGGGAGTATGGCCATCTTCACAATCTTGGTTCTTCCTATCCAGGAGCAGGGCATATCTGTCCATTTTCTAAATCTTCTAGGATTTCTTTTTTCGGAGTACTGTAGTTTTCATTAAAAAGCTTTTTTACTTCTTTAGTCAGATTAATTCCTAAATACTTCATTTTCTTTGATGCTATTATAAAGGGTATTGTTTCTCTAATTTCTCTCTCAGTTTGCTTGTTATCTGTGTAGAGGAATGCTATTGACTTTTGTGTGTTGACTTTGTAGCCTGCTATGCTACTGAATTTGTGCATTAATTCCAGCAGCTTCTTGGTGGAGTTCTTTGAATCTTCTAAGTAGATTATCATGTCATCTGCAAATAGTGATAGTTTTACTTCTTCTTTACCTATTCTTATTCCTTTTATTTCTCTTTCTTGCTTATGGTTGTAGCTAATGATTCCAGAACTATATTGAATAGGAGTGGCAATAGGGGGCATCCTTGTCTTGTACCAGATTTGAGAGTAAAAGATTTCAGTTTTTCCCCATTTAGAATTATGCTAGGTGTTGGATTGTTGCAGATGGCTTTTATCAGGTTGAGGCAGAGGACCGCTATTCCAATTTTCTGTAGGACTTTGAACATGGGTAAGTGTTGGACTTTGTCAAAGGCCTTCTTTGCATCAGTGGAGATGATCATGCGATTTTTAGTCTTGGCTCTATTGATACAGTGTATCACATTTATAGATTTGCACATATTGAACCATCCTTGCATTCCCAGGATGAATCTTGGTCATGGTGTATAATCTTCTTGATGACTTGATGCATTCTTGTGGTGAGTATTTTATTGAGAATTTTTGCATCTAGGTTCATGAGAGAAATTGGCCTGTAGTTCTCTTTTTTAGTTGTGTCTCTTTCTGGTTTTGGTATCAGTGTTTGGTATCAGTGTTTGGTATCTTGTTTCTAGCAATGATTTTGGAAGGATTGCTTCCTTTTCAATTTCTTTGAAGAGTTTGAGAAGTATTGGGGTTATGTCTTCTATAAATTTCTTGTAGAATTCAGTGGTGGACTTTTCTTTGTTGGTAAGCTTTTTATTACATTTTGTATTTCATTGGCTGTTATTGGGTTCTTAAGAGTTCTTATGTCTTCTTGATTCAGTTTTGGTAATTTATACTTTTCTAGGAATCTGTCTGTTTCTTTTGTGTCTTCAATTCTGTGAGAGTAAAGATTCTCAAAGTAGCTAGAAAAGAAAAGAAAAAAGAAAGAAGAAAAAAGCAAACTAAAGCATATTATCAGACCAGCAGAACGCAGTGAGACACTGTCTGTGGCATGCTCGCACCATAGTATAATAGCATGGGAAAGGAGGATCTACACTCAGTGATGGCTTGCATTCTCTCTTCCTACTCTTAACATTGTGTCTAGGTGATGTAGTTGCTCATAAAAACATGTTCTGTCTGTAGCCTCTACACTTTCTCCCACCTCAGGCAAACAGTTATAACCCAGATATGCGATAACAGTGGTGTACTCTGTATGTGTGCAAATATACTCACAAAATAGGCTTCTGCACACTCTAGAAGTGGAGTCAGGATGGTTTGGGTAGTGTATTCAAGATTCAATTACCTAGATCTTGATTTCCACAATAGAAAAAAGTTAATGCTTTTCCCTGGCCATTGCAACTCCTTGATCAATAGGACAAGACCCCAGTGTGTTATTTTTAAATATAATGCCCATGGCAGGGGACTGATTGCCTTAACTCCAGGAACCTATTTGAGTCTAAACCTGAGTCCTATCCCATTCCTATCAGACTACAGGTATGACAACAGGTCTGTTTCATGGGTGGGAGAGATTTCCTAATTAAACAGTTCTAGAAGGATAGTATATGCTTGCTAAATATTAATAAAATAACCACTTGGCACTCAATGTTTAAAAAAAGGAATACAATGATTCAATCTCAAAGTAGACTTGTCACTGTATAGATCTTACATCCCTGTATTTCCAGTGCATAAGCATGAGTTTAAGACAGAAAAAGTATGTGTCTAATTTCACACACTAATTGTTAAAGCAAATCATGAAGATTAAAAGGTAATCACTACTGGTAATCACTACTATCCAAGGCGGGAGGTCTTATGGTATGTGAAATTTTGGGGCCCTTAAAATAATATAGGAAAAATAAAGCATTTAAAATCTATATTTCATCATCAAAACTGATGAAGAACCTAGAACAAAACATCTAAATGTAAACCAGATGTGAAAACCTACAGGTTGGCCTTTGATCTACCCTGGCAGTGCCCCAGTACTTCTACTAGATATCAAGGGATCCATGAAAAGACTGAGATATAAATTATAACTCGATATCTCCCATGAGACCTCTCAAAGGCTAACAAAATGTCTGCATTTTACAGAATGAGGACTTTTTTATGCAAAGAATAGGAATCAGAGCCAGCAAGATACCTCAGTGGTCTAAAGCACCTGCTTAGGCAAGCTTGGGCCACCACAGGAACCTCAGTTCAACCCCTGGCACCACATCTTGTGCCAGCCCCACCTCCAGGGCAGGCTGAGCTGGCCATAATATAAATAAATAAATAAATAAATAAATAAATAAATAAATAAATAAATAAAATTTATAAATAAAAAATAAAAGAATGGGAATCAAAAAACGCATATCCAGGTAGATTTTTCTAAGCATGGGAAAGTTAAGAAGAATATCGATAGTCTGTTCGCATGGCAACAACAAATTGGTGAAGTCTGTCATGGTAGTCTCCTTACTAAGAATCAACTACTGGTACCTCCTATTTTCATGACATTGTAATACAATCTGCATTAATTAGTGCCCCTATTACCAGCACCTCATTTTTAAAATATTTTGTGAATATCTGAAAACCAACTGCAAAAGGAAATATTAACCTGAAACAGCACATGGGCCCTCTGTACTCTGACTCCCACTGACTCCTACAGCCTCGCCACACACGTCTCTCTTCTCCATTTTCTAGGACCCAACATTGGCTTCATTCCTTTCCTCAGAAGCTGAGTGGTACACAGGCTTCATTATCTTACCCGCTACATGATGGGACCTCTCTTCACTTTTCCCAATATTCCCTTAGAATCTTAGTTTGTTCAGCTTGATACAGCAAAATACCAAGAGACTTAGAAACTACTCAGAACAGAAATTTATTTCTCCTAATTGTGAAGGCTGGGAAGTGTCAGATGAAGGCACTAGAGGAACTGGTTTCTGGCAAAGGCCCTTTCTTGTTAGTCAACCTCTGGGAATCTTTGAGGTTGACCTCTAACGTTGCTTTCTCAAGGACACTTCCTGATAGCTCAGATTCAGCATACAACTCCTATTGGTAGCATCACATGCCTTCATTTCATCACCCTTACCACACTTTTAAAATCTTACCCAAATTGCCTGATTATGTAATGTAGCCCTGTCTTCTGAAGCTCATGAACTTCCTAACTCACATGATGCTGTGTGTGCAGACAAAATGGAAGTGTTTCCACTTTTACATCCATGACTTAAAGCCATTATGAGCACAATGTTAGAGCTTCATTTTCTCGAATCAGGGAATATGTACACAGAGTACATTTGTGTATGAAATGTATCTTCTGTATGATTTCACAGAGGTAGAAACTAAAGTTCAGTGAGGAAGCCAACAGCACGTTTTGACTCAAAGTCTCTATATACTCAAAAGCTCTATATTTCTGCAATAATATTTCTGAAAAAATGCACTTTCCTCTGCCCTCGATGAAATACCTCTTCTTTCTTCTGTAACATAAACTCTTTTGGAGAGAATATTTCAGCAACAGTGAAAAATATTAGCAAATTATTCTGATAGTCATTTTCAAATAGCATACTGAGGCTATTCTTTCTTAAAATATCCTGACTTTTTGTAGATGGAAAAAAAAAAATAACCAGAAATGTACTTCTTTATCTACAGGAAAATTGAAAAATAATGTCAGGTACCTATGGTGTTGCGCTAAATTATTCCCTTTCCTTTCCTCAAGCAAATGGTATAATCAGCCTACTGCCACAAAAGTCTTATACTACTCTGCCCCATGGTATTGAATTAACCTTTACCTGACATTTCTAGGTAATCATTTTGGGAGATATCCAATAAATCATTTAATAAAACGAAAGTGGAATCATTTTCCAGAAAATGTGTGCTCTGTTCAAGTACTTCTCCATGGAGACCATTGTGCTCAGCAATAAAGTAGTTCTTTGTATCACCAAGAACAAATTCCATAAAGGCAACCCAGAAACTTCTAGCCCTGAGCTGAAGTAAGCATCATACGCCATACAAAGGCAGCCACAGCTGTAGGGTGTGTTTCCGTGTCATCTTCACTGGCCCATGAGCTTTTTCAGTCCACTAGAATAGCAGAACCCCTCCCCACGATTGCATCACTTTTGCTATAAAAACCAATGACAAAACTCTTTAACCATTTAGTTTGAGAGATTAATCATTTTCTGGGAAGAAAAACAGTATCTACTTTATAAATTAGAAGGGGAGAAGAGTCAGATTAAAGGTCACTTTCTTCTTGAACAAATCATGTAAGGCTTCACCTACTTATGCCATGATAAGGAAGTAGATACCGGTTGACACATCTTCAAATACTGTGCTATTTCTTTCAATTCTTGATGTTACCAGTTGATTTCTTAAATGAGCAGGCTCAAGTTCCTAAAAGACTAGCCTCTGAGAAAGAAAGAAGTGAAATTTAAAATCCTGGTCTTTGGATTCTGAAGTTAAGAAATCTAGAGAAGTGATCCAAAATAACTTAAATTTATGTGTATAAAGGGAATAGAAGCACAGAACAGTGGGTACTTAGGAATCTCTCTGTAACAACAATGAAAGCAAGATGCTAATTCCTTCAATTTGATTTAATTCCAAGAAATAAGGAATCTTTGTACCTCTAGGACGTGTTTACATATAGATCTAAGGTTCAAAGAAAAGTTTATTTTATACTCCTTTGAAGGTATGTCAGCAATGCCTGGAGATGTTTATTGTAATGGGGGAGTGTTTGGCTTCTAACGGATGGAAGCCAGAAAGGCTGGTGGACACCTAAAATGCACAGGTCACACCTCATAGCAAAGAATTTTCTGGTTAAAGTGTCAACAGTGCTGAGATTGAGAGATCCTTACAGAGATCAGAGTCAATCATCTTAATTTCACAGCAAGCCATGTTCAGATTTCATTACAAGCTCCAAGAACATCAGTGAATTTGAAAACTGGGTAGAAGCCTTGATATTGCTTCATTCTGAGACACCCAGCTTCTCTATCCCTGGAATATTTGTGCTTAAAGAGAGGCCCTTCAGTCACAGTTGTCTGCACAATCCGAAGTCAGAAAGCAGCTGCTACAAAATGCACTCCAGGGAAATTTTGTGCTGGATACTTAGCAAAAGAAACTCAAAAACAAAACAAAATCTGAATAAGAACTGAGTATTATAATTCATATTAATAAACACCATTGGCCTCCTAACTGTGTTTTTCTATCCTGGTGATATTCTAGCAGTTGTAATATTATTGTCTCTTAAATATGTGTGTGTCTGTGTGTGTGTGTGTGTGTGTGTGTGTGTGTGTGTGTGTGTGCTGTAAGAAATCAAATTCAAACTCTTGTACTTTCTGAGTAGATGTTTTACCACTGAGCTACTTCCCGAGCACTGTTTTTCTATGGAATACAGAATAATATGCTTCCCATGAAAATTATGATTGTGCTTATATCTGAAAGTTATTTTGCAGGTTAAATTAAATGGTTCATGTCACACCACACAGTTTAATCACAAAACTTAAAACTCAACAAATCTAGGTAATAGTAACACTGCTTTAGACCACCGTAGAAGAGTGTTACAAAATAGAAGTTGATTGGAAGAAGGGAACTCTGGGAATTTGCTTATATAAATTATGTCTTTTAATGGGAATTCTCGCTCTGCAATTTATCATTTAAACATTAAGATAACAGTGAAAGATGAAACGTTAGTGTATTACCGCATGCTGAGGCTAAATCAGAACATTTCATTAATGTTGATTTTAGGAATATTTGTTATAAGGAATAGTTACAGTTACCAAGAATTTTCCTGTTTTTATTATAGAATTTTATCTTTCATATCACTTATTTCAGAACTTTAAAACTGTATCTAAAAATATAAATGCAATCATGTAAAAGTAACAAAATTTGCTGAAAATGACAAATTTGTGGCCAAAATACAAAGAAAAAAAAAGCCATTGTCAATTTAGAATGAATAGTTGAATGACATCTCTTCAATGAAAATTCCTCAGAACATAGACCTATCTAACTCCAGCAGGAAACATAATCTCATAATCTGCTCAGTAACTCCAAAGTACATACGCTATAGAACTTTTCTTTGCTAATGCATTTGATTCACACCCTTCTAGCTTGAAATTCACTTTGTCTAGTTATTCATGAATATTCCAATACACACAGGATCACTTACTTACTTACTTATTTATTTATTTATGCATGGTCTCACTATGCAGTTCAAACTCTTAGTGATTCTCCTGCTTCAGCCTCCCCAGTGCTAGAACTATAGGCACACACCACTACTCCCTGTTGCAGGTGTGACATGGCATGCAATACCAGGAATCAAAACTGGGACATTTCAATTGTGAGGCAGGACCTTATGCCACCAAGCTATTTCCCCAACCCCACACAAAATTTATTATTAGCTAGTTAAAACCTTCATAGCCTTAGAATGATTTGCATATTGTATTCCTAACCTGTTACCATGTTATGATATTGGTATTAGAGTTATGACACTGGCCTTATTTTCCCTCCTAAAAACAAAACAAAACAAACAAGCAAACAACAACAACAAAAAAAAAAAAAAAACAGAAGCTATACAGGATAGAAAAAAACATCTTTGCAAAAAGGTTTACCCAATGTATCACTTACATTATTGCATTCCAATGCCCATAGACAAATATTTAGAATCTTCAAAAGCCAGGGAACAACATGATATTTTAGAAAGCTTGAAATATTTCATCAAAACTTAAAAAATAATAAAAACAGAAGAAACTAATAGGGAAAAAGTTCAAGCTAATAAAATGTGTGAAAATATATGATAATTTTAAAATGTTACTTACATTTAATATCACTAAATCCACTTGGGATGGTGACATTTCAATTTTTTCACCTTCTAGAACTATGATATAAGTAATTTTCTCACAGACTGCAAAACCCATTCTAAAAATCTGAGACTTTTACATTTTCTCTCAATATCAGGAATTACTGTAAGAAATAACTTTAACACTTAAGTATTGTTCTAACAGAAGTATAATAACAGGTGTGAAACACTCTACAGATAATAATTTTGTTTTATTGTATCCCTGGGATGAATACATGTTTGTTTTTTTCTAGCATCCACTTTTCTTGTGCCAGCTTTCTCTGCTCTCTACCATGACATTTGAGAAAATGAGACCTAGAAGTGTGAGCACAGCATAAGTGCAGAACTTCGGCCAAGCTGGTATAACCTGCCCTTTGAGCTCCATAGAAAAAGTTAATTTTCAACACAAGAAAAACACAAGCAATGCAGAAGGAATGGAATCTCATGGACTAAGAGATAAAAGCCTTGCAGTTTCTGACTATTCATAGCAGAGATTGTTGTCTTTATTTTACAAAGCTATGAGACTGTAGAGCAGATTTGAGCAAGTCTGGTCATGTGTGAATATGGCAAAGAACACACTGACAGCAGGTTTTTGTCTTTAGTTTCCAGGAGGAAAAAATGGACAAAATCATAACTCTAATACTAACTTTGCAATATTGGTTACAGGCATGGGAAAATTAGTGCATGAGTTATATTTCAGAGGTTTTTGTTGATTTAATGACATTCAGACAATGGCAGGACATTAAAAAGGTATCTGTGTCAGACTTCTGAGATCAATGTCAAATCTAGTAAGTGGCTTTCTCAAGCTACTAAATACTCAGATAATGTCTTCCAGTTTCCCTTCACCCTACTTATCACAGCTAGAGATGTACATTGTTTGTACTATAGGAGAATTATAGTGGCCGCTTCCCCTCTAGACTCACAGTGAAGTAAGGTAATACATCTATTTCACTTACCACCAAAACCCAGAGTACAAAAAGACCAGTGCTTAGAATTAGAATTGAAGACCAGTAATTTCACACTGAATGAATGAAGACATGACTGACCACGTGGGTATGAGCTGACCTTAACGGGTTTTTTTGTTTGTTTGTTTGTTTGTTTGTTTTGTCTTTTTTGAGACAGAGTCTCATTATGCAGTTCAGACTGGCCTTGCACTCACTTTTGTAGCCCAGGCTGGTCTCGAATTCACACCGATCCTCCTGCCTCAGCCTCCCAAGTGCTGGGATTACAGGCATGTACCACCACACCCGGCTCACCTTTACTTATTTTAGAAACATGCTTCAACAATATAATGAGTGACAGAAATATGGCAAAGAATGACAAACACTACACTTCTTAGATATGAGAAAGTTACAACACTGATCCCATTGAAGTACAGAATAGAAAAGTGATTACTAAGGCCTGGGAAGTATGTGGCAGAAGGGAGGTATGGGGAGAGCACAGTTCCTGAGTGAAGGGGCTAGTTGCATGAAAGGAGAACATTGATTGTTATAGCACAGAAGGTTAACTGTGTTTGACAACTAACCCTCTATTTCAAAAAACAGCTAGCAGAGGAAATTCTCAGTGTTTCCACCGTAAGGAAGTAATGTAGACCTGTGATGATATATATGTCCATTACCTGGATCTAATCATTACACATTATATATGCAGAAAAATAGAGTGTGCCAATATGTAAGCCACTGGGAAAATAAAAATTAGTATAAACATTTTAATATTAAGTAAACCAAGATGTCATGAGACTGATATAAGATGCTCAAAATGACAATCTATGTGGTAGCCATGTTTCCAGACACTTATTAGTACAGTAAACTCTGAAGAAATATTTTGGGCAACTGTGAGAGAGAGAGACAGAGACAGAGACAGAGACAGAGAGAGACAGAGAGATAGAGAGACAGAGAATGAGTCATATGCCACATATAATTATGAATCAATTAAAATTTTTAAATATATTTACTAAAGAAATATGTTCTTTTGGCTTTTTTTACTTTTTAAAGAATACTAAATGCAAAAGTTATTAGAAATATTATAAAATTTCATTAAACAAAATAATAGAAATTTGACAATGGCTATTGTATTGCACAATGTCATCTGCAAATTAGTTGTGTAAGTCACATCTAAATCTGCATCAGTAATATTTTTTTAAAGTTATAAGAAATTTAAAAGGAGAAGCAAATAATTAATTTAAAAACTTTTAAAATTTGGATCATTAACTGCTGCTTTCAGTAGACCAGCAAACTCCAACAGTACAACTATCCAAGATATCCTGTATATATACATAAATATATCTCTTCCCTTCCTTCTTTTAAGAAATATGTTTCCATTAGAAAGACTACTTCTAGGCTGGGGAGATAGTTAGTGGTCTAGTTGCCTACTTGACAAGTTCAAGGACCCTGGTTCAATCCCCTGTACCACATGCTGTGCCAGCTCCAGGACCACGGGCATGCCATGCTGGCCACCAAAAGCACATATGGTGGTGCACACCTGTAATCCCAGTGCTTAGGTGGCTGAGACAGGAGGATCACTATGACTCCAAGATACATAGTGAGACCCTATACCAAATAAATGAATAATTTTTAAAAAGATAGACTACTTTTGGTAAAAAGAGAAATAGTGACAAAAACAAATACATGGCACAAAACTTATTTATATCAAAAAGTATGCCATGTGCTACCACAGCCCTCCCCCCACCCAGGGATTTCAGTCAAACTGACATTTTCACTTTTCTTATGATGAAGATTATATTATAAAAAAAAAAAAAACAATTATCAGAGATTATTGGAAATGAACAGTGAGCCAAAGTTAGAAGAGATACCATTTAAAATCTCTTCAGCTAGTAAAATAATTATCTACAAATCAAGTCAAAATCTATGTGATGATTCTAAAGCTGGTTTGAATATTATCAAAATATAAATTTAACCATTCAGCAGAAAAGTGTTACCATGAAGTATAAAAAGTAATGTCATTAATATGCTAAGGGGCAAAAGGCTCAAGTCAACTACTTCTGACTATTGCCAGTTCTGATGATAACCCACTACTATTATGGACTATAGGGTTATTTTGCTGAATTCAAGTAACTACAATCTTTGGACTGGCATCAAGTATTAAAAGGTCCTGTAAAGACTTCTTCAAATGCTTCTCTAACTGCAACGGAACACCCATCTCTGACGAAACAAAGCAAAATGAAAACAGGGGATATGTTGGGAGTTACAGAAGTCAGGAAGTTGATCAAATGTAAATGGGACTAGGCCTCAGAGCTTAAAACAAACAAGATACCTCAGTCCTGAGATAAATATCCTCTCTAGTCGCTAGGCAACCTTGTGTCAGAGTTACTAACTTTGCAAAATTATAAATAAAGGACTGGTTTTTGTGAATAAATGTGCGTGTGTGTGTATGTGTGTGTATGTATGTACACAAGAAAGCACAGATATGCAGCCACTTTCTCTTAATTCATTGAAAAGAAAGGTTTATACTAATATTGTTTAGAAAAGATTTCACGTCTTTCTCTTATCCTCCAAATAATTACTATGAAGACACTATGCAATGTATTAATTATTGTAACTGTCCTAATTAACATGCTTTGAAACTGTGTCATTGCTATTTTATCTCTTTTCTTATTAAAATAAAAAATCACAAAAAACTGAAAATTAAAAAAATTAAATAAATAAATAAATATAAATTTAACGTATTTTCTTGTGTTCTCTCAGCCTTCAGTACATTGGATGAATAACAAAAAAATAACATTTCTTGAAAAACGCCCAATAATAATTGATTTTTTATCCCCCTTCCCTGTACAGCTATCATGAAATTATAATACTCATATTACAGAAAATCCAAAAACAACTGAATTTGCTGATGGTCTACATCCAGTTTCAGCTCTTTGCATCACCACAGATTCAAAGTTTACTTTTGAATTCATAGTGAACCTTTCCCACTGGCTTAGCAAGATAAGGCACATTGTAATTATGTAGTTGCACAGTAATGATTCATGCTGAATATAGAACAAAGTCACATTGTGACTATTTAATATGTCAGGAAATAATAGGTCATAATTTAGGTACAATTTTCTTTGATTAAAGATGCTATATTTCTAATGCAACTTTTAAAAAAATATGATCTAAATAAAATGCAATCTGTCACAGTTCTTACTAGAATGGTACGTTTTAGTTTACATAAAAAAACTAAAAGCAGAGTTGCAGCATTAGCTGATAAATGGGAAGCAGAGGTTGTAACTGCATCCTGGTATAGTTTATGGGGCCAGAATTGCTGAAGGCATTGTGCCTATTTGCCCTATCTAGGTTCAAAGATAAGTTTGTTTCTGCAATTGGCATATTTCCATTTATTATTAGTTAATACAACTGGTCTTCACTATAGAAGAAAAATGATACAGCAAAACCTTTCTTTCGTTTTTGGTGCCCTTAGCTACCTTCTTAGCATGGAACTCTAAATTCAGATAACAATTTACTTTTGAAGCTCTGGATGGAAAATATTTTGTTTAAATTTCTTAAATCAGGAAATTAAGAATGTGTATAAATGGTAATGGCATGTGCCTTTGAATAAATATCATGAGAGAATTATTTTCTTTTAATTAGTTTGTTTCTGTCACAATGCGACTGTAAACACAGTTACTGTAAAACGTGTCTTACAGATTAAAAAGTGCAGAGAATAGTAATGTCCAAAGGAAACGTAACTATTAAATCTTCAAAGCCTTGGCAATGTCTTATACCACACTACTCACCTAGAGTAGCAGAAAGAAAAACACATTTTTTTAATTTTGTCTTTTTGAGACAGGGTTCTCTGTGCAGTTCAGGCTGGTCTTGAGCTCACTTGTGTAGCCCAGGCTGGTCTCAAACCCACACCAATCCTCCTGCCTCAGCCTCCCAAGTGCTGGGATTACAGGCGTGTGCCACCACACCTGGCTAAAAACACATTTTTGAAGAGAGTATGAAATGTGAAATAAAACGTGGAATATACACAATGTTTCTAAGTTTTAGAATATTGTGGACAGAAACAGCACACTTGAGAGTCAAGAAGAAGATGATACTGCAGGAAAGAAAAGGTCTGTGCAGTCATGTAGAGTTGTTTTAGAAAGTACAAAAGAAAGAATGGTCACATAGTTCAAGGAAGTACCAAGCTAAAATGCTGGACTTTGCACTATAGGCAGTGAGAAATACTGAACCTCACTAAGTATAAAAGCACCTTTTTTTTTTTTTTTTTAATGTTACCAGGGATTGAACCCATGACCTTGCACTTGCTGGGCAGGCACTTATTCTACTGCGCTATTTCCCCAGCCCAAACAACAAATTTAAAACAGACTCACAGATACGAATCTGGCAGGAGTATGGAATTTAAAAAACAGAAAAGAGCAAAAGACCAAGAAAGCACTGCAGTCTTTCGAAAATAAAAATAATGTCCCATAGTAGAAATAATAACCAGCCAGATTTGTTTAAGATGTTGTCGCCCCCATAACCACCCAACAGATTTATTTTTACCAACTATGAAGTAAATAACCACACTTTCCATGTTTGTCTTTAACTCACTGGTATAATTCCCAATTTAATTGTATTTTAAAGTATAATATTTACATAATATTTCAAATAACTAAACGGTAGATATTTTTCTCTTTTTTTGAGACAGTCTTCCTATGGAGTTCAGGTTTACCTTGAGCTCACTGTGTAGTCCAAGCTGTCCTCAAACTCATGGCAATTCTTCTGCCTCAGCCTCCCATGTGCTGGGAAAACAGGTATGTTCTGGTCTACCCAGCAATCGTCCCAAATTTTTGCTTTCTTTATAATCTAAATCTATTGAGGACTATATCTTCTTAATAAGAGTCCCTAACTGAAACAATTGTATTCTATCTAAAATATAACTTAGATTATATAGATTTTTTTGAGCACTACACATTGTGAAGAACACTTACTGTACAACACTGACAACTAAACACCTTGCTTTTATAAAAGTTATTGTAACCAATGGACTCACAGGCCATTTAAAACTCTGAAGTATTATATGAAAGAACCCTTAGCACACATCTATACTCTCAACACTCGGGGAAGCTGGATGATTTCAATCGCAGCCTAAGAAGTTTAGCAAGAGCCTTCACAAAATAAAAAAATTAAAAGGCGAGATCTGGTATTGTGGTGTATGTCGGTGATACATACAGCACTTGGGAGGCTGAGAAAAGAGACTTCCTGTGATTTCCAGGCCAGCCTGGGCTTCAAAGTGAGTTCAAACTGATCTTGAACTTCATAGTGAAACCCTGTCTCAAAAAAAAAAAAAAAAAAAAAAAAAAAAGACACACACATACACACACAGAACAGAGAGAATGATGTCTTAACATGAAAAATAAAAAGAAGAAATAGGGATGTAATTCAATGAAGAGATCCTAGATTCCATTCCCTGAACAAAAATAAATTCTTAGACTAAAAGCTTTAAAATCTATGTGTTTTGTTTTTAACAAAGGAGAAAAGATATACATGGTTTAAAGAAATTACTGATAAAATGACAATTGGACACATAGGTCCTACTAAAGTCTTCTTTCTACCTCAAAATAAAGAAATATAAATTCCTATTGTGAGAACTTTTTTCCACCTTGATTTTTAGTACAATCACCATAACTCTTGAAATGGGACATGTTGGTCTGCCTGTCTGCCTGCCTGATTGTGGGAAGACCCCAGGAGACACCCCAGTTAGTCTGCCTGTCAGTCTTGCTTATATCAAGGAAGAGAGTTTGCTCAACTCTTGTTAGTCAAGAGTTTCCATCCTCTTGTAAAAGGAATAGGAATATTTAGCCTCTGAGTGCCTGTTGAATGAATGTGTAAGTGAATGGAATGGACAGAAAAACAATAGACTTCTACATCTGCACACTGAGACTGGAAAGCACTGACTGTGTTCGCTGATTGGGGCATCACCTGCATTCTGTAGCAACTGATATATGGCATAATACAATCCTTGCTGATTCGTGCCTAAATTCCAAGCAGTATGACCAGGTGAACATTTGAATCTCTCTATCTCTCTGGGTGTCTCTCTGTCTCTTTCTCTATCTGTCTCTCTGTCTCTCTATCTGTCTCTCTATCTCTGTCTCTCTCTCTGTCTCTCTCTCTCTCTCTCTCTCTCTCTCTCTCTCTCTCTCTCTCTCTCTGTTACCACTGTTTCTTGTGCCATTGTTCAAGGGTGCACAACACACCCACAGGAAGTCAGAGATGCAAACAAATTAGTCAAAACCCAGGCCTTCGCTGCAGAAAAAAAGGATCTTTTCTGGCATTTTAGAGATGAAAATTAAGTCATACCACTCAAAGAAAATAGAGAAGAGAGAGAACCATTCTTCATGAGAATTCTGCCTATCAACAGTTTCACCACCATCATCACCACTCCAGATTCCAACTTGTCTATGTCCACGTAGTTGAACTAATTCCCATTTAATCAGTCATTGCTTGCTTTTGGCCACAGAGCCCTCTTCTCTCCAGGACAGCCTTTTTCTCTGTCCCTTCCCAGCCACATCATAGTTCCCCTAGGGGGAAAAAAAAATGAAGCTTCAAAACTGCAAAGTATCTATAGACTGTTAAACATCTTCTGCTTATAAAACCAATTCAAGATCTGCAAGCTACCAGTGCCACCATGATTGCCCACCACACTCATTTTCTCAGTCTTCTGGCACCCACAGCCGCTGGTACACCTGTCTGGACCTTAAGCCTGCCTTCTTGTGCTGTGGATTGGCTTCTAACTGCCAGAACTTCTTTGAAAACACCCTGTTTCCAAACTCTGAAGTCAATTGACATTGGCTCAACCTCCCAGGGGTTCAGAACCTGGCTTTCCCTCTTTGGAGAAATTATCATAGCTAACCTCACTCATTTCCTAACATAAAATATGGCTACATTTCTGATTAATGATTCCCAAGCTGCTTACTAGAAAGGCATAAAAGCTCTGCTACAATATCTGTCAGAAACTGATTATGAGAAAGAAATTATACAAGCTTCTTGGAGCTTCTGGTTTCTATAAAATCTGATTTGAGTTCACAAAAGCAATGATGTTGATTCAAACTGCCAGTCCCTGGACGCCCCCAATGGCCAACCTGTGCAAACAGTTTGATCCAGTCACTAAAAGCTGCCTTTGTTTTTTGCCTTTGCACTCTAACAGACACTGACTATCTGATAAAAGAAACTGACAAGCTCACCTTAGGCCAAGAGCTAACTATCAAAGTGCTACATCCTGTATTGGGCCTCCTGAGTAACTATGATCCACTCAATCCTACCATCTACCTGCCCATCAATCAGGGCCTAATGGATCATGACTGCCCAGTACTGGCTAACTGTTCTTAAACTGATCAGACTCAAAAATGAACCCCGTAACAGATGCTGAGTACACTCTGTATATGGATGGAAGTAGCTCTGTTAGGGAATCCAATGAACTGAGTATGCTGTGGTCGCCTTAGACAAAGTTATTTTGGGCAAAGCTCCCCAGATACTGATTCATGATGCTACTTGGAAACATGCCATCAGTACCATCAAACTTGCACTCAAAATCATCTGATTCTGAGGTCTAAGCCCCAGCCACAGTTCTAACTGAAAAATAAACCCCAGACAGAAAATCTTGACCTAGTACACACGGAAGACTGATCATAATCAGAGCCAGACACAGGCCCATGTCCCATTATATGTTATGCAAGCTAAGCCACAGCCCTGGAACCTGCATCCCTGCAGCTGGCTCAGGCTTCAGCATCTGTGTCCCTAGCTCTGACGTTCACCCGGCATAACTGATGTCTGTTGGTGATGCACCTAAGCAAGGTAGCCCAAGGCATACCCTACCCAAGCTGAGAGGACAACAAAAGTTTGTAGGGTCCTGCTGTAAAAATAATTATCCTTAACCATAGGTACAAGCAATGGGCCTGCTTTTGTAGCAGGGGTAACTCAAAAATTAGGTTAAATAAAACCTAGGTATAGCATACAGGCCATATATCTCTAGAAAAGTAAAAACCAGCTTGCAAGCAGTCCCATAAAAATTCACCTTAAAGGCAAGCTGTACTTGTAGATATATATGCACACACATATAACTCAGGTACACGGTAACAGCTTTTAAAGTTTCAGAAATTCAGATTTAGACCCATCATTCCAGAGTTCTACTGAACTTCTGGAGAGTTTGCCTGGACCAGACTCCTTTGAAGTTCATCCTGAAGAGGCAACACATTCAAAGCTCTGCTCTGGCCACTCTGGACACTGGCCAGTGATTCCTAGTCAGGGGCCATCTGAAGTTAGATAAATCTGCCTTCAAATGCTGGGTGGTGTTTTGGGATTTCAGCTTACTGTTGCACTTGTACAAGACAAATCAGAAATAATTTCCTACTACATAACTGGTGTGCAAAAACTTCAGAACATTATTTGTGTTCACCAGTAATAAGGTAGCAATACATCCAGTATCCAGTGACCACATGACTATGTATTGAAATATATATATATATTTTTTTTTCTACATGTATGATATTTTCAGAATTTCACTTAAATCTATTACTTTTTCTTTAATCTTAGAGTTTTCATACTTTGATATAATTATTCAGAAAAGGATATATATATATATATATATAATATAGATTTTTCAGGTGGCAATTATATATGTGTGTGTATATATTCACTGTAAATTTATTTATGAACAAAACTTTCTTGCTGATATTCTTAATGGATGCCAAAATATTACCCCACTTGTAAGAATGAAAATTGGTGAGTCATTGACTTAAAATTGTGTGGGCAGCCCTAAGAAAAGCTAAAATAGGCCAGAGCTGAGGCAGCTCTGTTTCTCTTCTGAACTAAACATCCCTGTTCTGCTTTATAATAAAGTTACCCAGAATCCCCCTGGAGAGCAAGTAGTTTTCCTTCTTTCCTAGCCATTCTCAAAAATATAGGAAAATAAATATAGGAAATTAATAAAGGTGTTGGTACTCGATGTCTGTTGGAAAATGACTCATACTTATTTTCTTTTTTTGTTTTTTTTTAATTTTTTATATTCACTTTAACAAGAAAAAGATACAATAGCAATGAAACAGTTTTAAAACAAGTTAGTAGGATGGTTGCAATCAATACCATGCATATTGTTGTCTTTGTAGTAGTTATTCAGAGGAAAAGCTGCACACTTGGTATCTTGTCTAAACAACATTACTACATACTTCTATTCTCAATGAACTAAGACAAAGTAGCTATATACCGATCTGATATATGTGTAGTGGTCTGTGAATATGTATATTTTTTTTTCTTTTTAAAGTTTCTAATACTAGGATAAAATATCATACCATATCTTGTAAGTGGATTGTAAGTAAGAGATACAGTATAAATCATAAAACAAAGCATACAATTAAACAATATTCAGAAAATTAAATATCAATAATTAAAACTAAACTAAATATTTCAGAATATTCCAAAATTCAAATCATGATTCCAACTTAGACGTCAGAATGTTGTGTATCATATATATGAATCTGTAATCAGTTCAGACTACTCACATAGTATTTGAATAGGTAAATATATACAAAGATATCAACTAAGAGAAAGTTTCCATGACAGTAAAGAATTACTAAGAATAAAACATAGCATAGTACTAGGGTTGCAAATACATGACCAGAATTTCTAACATTTTGGGGATAGGATATTACACAAAGTTTTAGTATGTCATGTACATGGACAGTGTCTATGATGCTTACTAATGGTCAGGTGTCACTTGTGGGACTGAGCTATTGCTACTTCCTTGATATCCACTCAGACTCAGACAAAATCATGATTCATAGGGTGCAGGAGCAGTCCATTTGTAGAATATGCTGATGAACATATTCTGCTGCTATATATAAAAGAATAGTTGAAAGACTGCTTTCGCATACCACTTTTTCTCCTGTGTTTAATTATTTGCCCTATTTTGTGGGTTCTTTTCATTGTCCTTCATGGAGTTATGGTCATTTTGATCCTGTTCTAGAATATCCTTTAGTGTACTATGCAGGGCTGGCTTTGTCATCATGAAATTCTTTAGTTGTTCTTTGTCCTGGAAGTATTTCACTTCCCTATTATACTTGAAAAAGAGTTTTGCAGGGTATAGCAGTCTGGGCTGGAATTTGTTTTCTTGCAAGACTTGAAGTACTTTGCTCCATGTTCTTCTTGACTTGATAGTTTGTAAAGAGAAACCTGCTGTTACTCTAATGGGTTTTCCTTTACATATGATCTGTTTCTTTTCTCTAGCAGCTTTTAGTATACTTTTTCTGTGCTGAATTTCTGGGATCTTGATTATTATATGTCTGGGTGTGGTTTTAATTGTATGGGATGCTATTTGGAGTTCTATATGCTTCAGTTACCTGAATGTCAAATTGTTTCTCCTTGCTTGGGAAGATTTCTGCTATTACTTCTGCCCATATTCTTTTTATATCATTTGTACAGACTCCTTGTACTTGTCACTGATGCCTATTAGTTTTACATTGTTCATATCTGCATCATTCTGCAGATATTGAATTATTTGTTCTTGCATTCTAGTTGTTACTAAGAGATCTTCTCTTACCTTTTCACTAGCTGCAAGGTTATCTTTAAGGTCTGAATGTCTGTTTTCACTTTCATCGAAATGGTTTTGCCAGCTTGTGATTGCGGTTTTAAGTTCCCGTATAGCACTTTGAATCTACTTCATACATTCTGTTACTTTCCTATATTGCTCATTCAAGGATTCCATCGGTTTCCTATTCTTCTCTATTTTTTATCATTGTCTTTAGAAGCACTTAGTATTTCTTTTATTGTAAGTATTTTTTTTTTCACTTCAGAAACTATTTCTGATCTGGTTTCCTCTATGCCTTTCTGCAGTTGTTTCTTTACCTCAGATGCTATTTCAGAGATTTCAGGTGCGTGATTTTTAATATTTTGTATGCTATTGTCTCCTGTATTTGTTATGGGTGGGTTTGGGGCCTAAGAGTGCATTTTGCTCCTTCTGTTTGTCATTTTGTGTAGCCCTGTCTTCTGACTTTTGGTATAGAGACTTGGTAGAATTCTTACCTTAGCACCAGGTCTGGATCTACCAAGTTCAAAGTCATCCAGGTGGGTGTACCTTGGGTCTGGCTTCTGAGCTCCACTTCTTCTTGCTGTAGTCCTTGGAACCAAACCTGCTGTGCTACTCTGGCCAGAGGTTCTTCTCCTGAATCAGCTGGGCAGGTCTTGTCTCTAGTCTCTCTACAGCGAGTTCCACAGCAGTTTTTCACACTGGCCATGCTGGGTCTGGTTGCTGGGTCAAATGAGATTCCTTGAGCCCCAGGTGGTCTACATCACTAGCTGTGTCTGGTTACTGGGTTGAATTAGTTTCCCACAGACCCAGGGAGATCTCATACATGCACCAGGACTGGGCCTGGTTGTTGGATCAAATGAGTTTCCAGCTGCCCCAGGGTGATCTCACTCATGTACTGGGCCTAGTTGTTGGGTTGAATGAGTTTCTGGCTGGCCTCACATTTAAATAATAACTTATGGTAACAGTGACTTAACTAATTCCAATGAATTCCAGAATGTAAAATAAAGAAGACTACATCTATAATCAAAAGATCATGAAGTCAAGTTATCTATTATTTGTGCGCTTGGTAAAGATTGCCCCTCAGAAGAGCCAGTGAGATAGATCAGCAAACTAAGCACCTGCTTAGGCAAGCACAGGGACTGGGGTTCCATCCAGGCACCACATACTATACCAGTCCCATTCCTGAGTGTGCTGAGCCAGCCATAGAGACCAGGCATGGTTGTACACACCTGTCATCCCAGAGCTGGGGAGCTTGAAAATAGGAGAATCATTATGAGTCTGAACTGTGCAGTGAAACTCCCAAATACATTTTAAAAAAAAAGATAGCCCTCAGAGATGATGGGCATTCTACATGCCCTGATGTGTCACAACGTCAGAAGGGGCAAACTTGCTTCCTTGAGCCCTTTACAGCACCTTTATCTGACCCAGAAGAAAGGAACCCTTTAATCACCTCCTCAAGAGTTCTGCTTCTTGGTATCACCACTTTTGGGTGCTGTGCTCCATTATACAAATTTGATGGAACACATACATTTGAACCATAACATGGGAGAAAAACAAATTCTACTTCACTGAATTGAAAAGTAATTTAACTCAAAACCAAAGCTTGATTTATTATGCCTATGAAATACACTCTTTTTTTATTTTTTATTTTTTCTGCGGTATCAGGGTTTGAACTCACGACCTTGCACTTGCCAGGCAGGCACCTGTGCCACGGAGCTATCTCCCCAGCCCCTTAAGATACACTCTTAAAGTAGATTTGAACAAGCATTCCAATATCCTCACACTTCCAACCCACAATATATCTATGTTCTCCATCTAATTATCTGGTCCCTTTCATGACCTACTTCATGGATTTGGATGTTTGAAAAAACAAAACTGTTTTTTTCCTTTCTGGGGAGCATAGCAGCACATGATATGTACTATCACAAGACAGCAAATACTCAGCTCACTAGCCACATGCACTCTTCTAAAACCTAGGGTGTTGGTAGGACAAATTTTGAGGGTGAAATTGGTTAGGTTGAAGAAAGTTATATTCATATCTCTCTAAAATCCTCCAGGGAAATGCACTGGCTGAGGATCATGCTGAAATCCAGACTCTCCCTCAGTTTATCTACTTCACTTGCCTTGGACTCAAATCACAAATAGTGGGGACCCATCTCAGTTTCTCATCCTGTTAGCACATTTCATGGAGGCAGGAAAAGATGACTAACAGTTAAAAGGCGTACAATTCTAGTTAATTATCATGCTCAAAAAAGTCACAAAGGACAGAAATTCTGAGAAGCAAACACCTGCAGAAAAGTGTAAAAAAAAAAAAAAAAAAAAAAAAAAAAACTTGGCATCATTGATTTGAAGTCTCTAACTACTAATTTAGCATCACTGGAATATTCAAGTTTAGTATATTTTATAGAGCAAAGTAGGCCATTTGTCAAGGTATAGATGGTAATCTTTCTGTAATTGAAAAGTGTTAAGGGTGAGAAAAGAGCACCCGACATGGAAAGCGCACACATAAGTAACGCACTCCACAACTAATAACTGCAGTGTCCTCTGCATGGGAATGTGTCCCCTAGTTAGGTTTCGTCCTAGGTCCTTTTGTTCACAACCCACCTCACTGTGATCTTTCATATGCAAACAACTGACACACATAGAGGACAATATGTGTTGGTTAACTTGAAACACTTTAATAGATAAACACCAGTGTGAACAGTAACACCTTTGACAACTAAGAGTTAACAGGACTGACTTGTTTGAGGACAGAAACATTCACTTCCCTTGGCACAGTGTTTTGTTTTCAGCCCTCCCTGATGCCATTTATCTGCCAAGATTTATTTATCTAAAAGCCTTTGTGCTATTTAAATAAGATTACACTTCAAGCTACTTGCAAGGTCAGAGGAAAGTATCACAGATTTTGGCAAGATCTCTGTCACTTCTCCAATTAACTCACTGGTGATCTGAAAGTAAGTCTGGTATTGGGGAAAGAAAGTCACATAATGTCTGTCGATGTGATGAACGTCTGAACTAGAGAAGGGCTCTGAGAATCCAGAAAGGCAAGGCTATGATAGAGTGTGTGCAGGGTTACATAATTTAATGGAAATTTTTAGAACTTGTTGAACCCATAGGAATCTTATGCATGGGTACCAGAATATCCAGTCTACACAAGAATGGCCTTGGGGTTGAGAAGCAGCAGGCCTAAATTGTGCTTCTAGGTTGTTTAGTTGTTGTACTCAACTTCACAGGCCTTTGAAGTATTTCTATATGTTCAGCTATATTTGGGTTATGGTATAGGAAGGCAGTGTTTTCCTGAGTTTGGTTTAGAGTCCATCTGAATGAGAAGCACCTGGGAAAAATGAGCTTTGTACCCTCTCCTTGACTTACTCAGATACTTGTTCCCTAAAGAGTGAGAAATGGTACTTGGCATTGACACTCTGCACTTTCATAATCACAAGCTAGAATTGCAAGCACTTGCTACAAAATTAGGGTGAGCAGCTGATTATGTCTAGGGAAAATAAGTGGCAACTTAGGGGTAGTCTGTGGATCGTCATGTACTCTCTCCATGTTTCTTGAACTAGAAGGGAAACAAGGTTGAAAGAACAAAGATATTAAGACATAAATTCACCCATTTTGATAACTTACTCCATTTCTTGCATTAACGGAATACACTGCACAAACTGCACGAATTTTATGTAGAAATTATGGTAAATGTTTTAAATATTAAGTTCATTCCAAATGTCTTAAATATTAAATTAATTCATTTGGCCACATAAAACGGCAAATACTGTTATTTCACATGTAGGTGGATAACAAACAAGTGACAATTGATTTGTTAACTTTCCTAAATTTACATTTCTTTATTTCTGGTCCCTAACATTTTCTCTGTCTTCTCAGAGTGCTGCCAAATTAGTGCAATAAATGTTCTTAAAATTTTAGAATACCTTGAAGGAATTTCCCTTAAACATGGGTATAACATAGCATAAATTTTTCATATCATCCTACTGTGGGGAGAAGGCAAAATATTATCTTCCAATTCAACATAACCACCCAAAATACTTCTATTTAAGGAACTGAAATCCTGATGAATACTCGTGTTGGACTTTTGATTATGGAAACATTATAGTTTGTATTTTACAAGCTGGCATATTTCTTCTCTGAAAGGAGATTTATATTTTGCAGTCTTGAATTCATTTGTTTTTTATATAATGGATAAGTCTCCTAGGGCTAGTAAAACATTACTCCACATATACCCTCTGTTATCCCATTTATTATAGCAATGATTATGATATGAAGACATATTTTGGTGCTAATGCAGCTATATTATAGGCTCAATAGCTAAAGTGACAGAAGAGAATGGCCCTCTAAGGCACAGTTTTTGAGAAAATATTGTTACACAATGTTCAGCTAGGGAAAAACAGATTGTTTAAATGTGTTACTTGAACACTGATTATAGTACTTTGGGGAACCATTGGGTAGGGTTTTGAATTTGAGGTTTCTATGACTGTGACAAAAGCTCTTCCTGTCTTCTAGAAACAAAATCTTATATCAGGGTACCAGAGTCTTGACAAAAGATTCATACTCAAATTCCCTCGCCCAATTGCCAACAGACCGTTCCCATCTCAGAACTTTGATTCCTCCCCGCTACATAGAATGAAGGAGGGAGGTGATCAGCACGCACATTGATCAAGAAAGGGAAGTATGCATCTACCATTCTCAAGAAGTAAGCAAGTACTGCAGCATGCGATATTAAAATAGGTGATTAAAGCACCTGGAAGCAGGCACAGGGGCCAGCAGTTTTATCCCCCGGCCTGCCATGCCGGACCCCACCCCCAGCACATACTGAGAAGGCCATTAAAACTGGGCATGGTGGCACACCCCTGTAATCTCAGCTCTTGGGAGGCTGTAAACAGGCAAATCACTGAGTCCCCTAGTAGTAAGACCCTGAGCATCCCGTAGGCCCTTCCCAAAAATATCTCTTCTTCTTTTGAGCGCTGTTACAAAATCAGAGAACTTGTTTAAAGTGGTATCAGAAATGTTTCTCCCCCTCATCTCTCAGTCAGTCCTGCTTCTCTCCATCTCTCAGTGCTGCTTTCTTCTTTTGAGCAGATTCCCATGAGATATCTATAGGCAACTCTACCTCTACAGTCAGAATCCTCGTGACAAGCAAAACAGGAGCTCCACTCCTACAGTCATTACTAAAGTCACGTCCTCTGGCCCGGCTAGTTTAATGTTGCAGATTTCTACTTCAGTCACCATGGATGAGGGTGAGCTATGCAGTCTGGCCCAAGTCATTTCCCTAGTTAGGTGCTTCCAAGCATTAGAAACTAAAGATAATGTAAAAGTCTGACATAACCGTTGCTTGAGCAATATGACATTTCATTTTCTGTTATTACAGAACTATAAAAGAGGTAGGCAGACTAGGATTAGTCAAGAAGATTTACAATACTCTCATCCAGGGAACCCTCTGTCTTACTCTCTGTTATTAATATGTAACTTTTATTCTAAAGATTAGTTTGATCAAAATAAAACATATGCAGCTATAGTGTTCCAGGCAGGAAGATGGTCCAAGTGGAAAGAGCATAAACAGGATGCATCTCCCTACAACACTGCTTCCTTTATAAATTATGCTGCACTTCCTCCCAAATGACCTCTTACATTTAATTATCAGGAAAGGCTTAGAATTACTGTTTTATGATCAAGGGCAGTAGGTTAACTCTCCAAGAGTGGTATCACAACACTGAAATGGGCATGCCTGTTGACAATATGCTGCCATAGTCTTCCACTGTCCTCTTTTTCTCCATATTGCCTTCTCTAAAGCCTACAAAAAATATTACCCCAATTCTTTAATGAGTCATTATAGTGATTAGTATATAACAAGTAAGATGATCTTTATTTCGAGGCAGTGCACAAAGGTTGAAAATTGTTTGTAGGCAAAAAGCACCAAGTTTCAGTATCAGTAAACACAAGGATATTTATTAACATACTGTGCTAATTTAGGCAGGTCACTTTATCATTCTGCTCCTTGGAGGTATTCTAAAAATAAAGCACAAGCACATTGCTAATTGGACTGGATTTGAATTTGTCACAATCCCCTGAGTAACCCACAGAACATGTGCATTCCCAGGACTTGCCTTCCGTAGCCTGCAATTGGTTAATAAATCTGAATATTTCTAAGATTTAGGAAGTGATTTTGATCAAAGTCATTCATCAATGACTTTAAAACTCTACAGAGGCATCCTCCAATTCTTTTAACTTAAATGGACATATGAAATGTAATCTTGAAAAATAGTTTTATATTAAAAGTCTCATGTGCATGAAGCAGCTATTTGTAAATTATATATAACAATCTTCTTTTACTTAGTCCAAGACAGCAAATTTGCTTCCAGTAATGAAATTTCTCCCTTCCTCTTCTATTTTTCTGTTTGTTTTTGTCTTTTCTTCCCTTCCTCTTCTATTTTTTTATTTGTTTGTTTTTGTCTTTTCTTCCTGCTCTCATTCTCCTGCTTCCCTGGAATTTGCTACCAAATGCATCTGGGCATGTTGGCATATGCTTAGGTACCAGTTAGTGTGGAACCTGAGGCAGGAAGATTAAAAGTTTGAGACAACACAGAGACACCACATATCACTGAATGAGGAGGAGAGATTTGCATAGCCTGAGAGCCCAAAGATGATACCCTCTTTTCTTCTAAATAGATTTCTGTAACTACAAACTTAAATCCAAATCATGAGCAATTCATTGTTTCTTTAAGAAACCTTCCAGGAAAAATCTTGATAAGTCCTCCTACAAATTAAAATGAAAATCTATTTGGATTTAATATCATCCAGCTTTGACTGGACAATAAACATTGAGGAGTAATTTAATGAATACCAAGTGCCTATATTTTAGAAGATAATGGCACCATAAAACAAAGCCACTAAAGTACAAATGGGCAGCATGCCTTCCCAATTTTTCCAGGGGGCAAAAGGTTTATTAGCCCAAGTACAAGACAAAGCAGTGATGCTGTGTTGTTATTGGAAACTCTGCCACTTAGGACTCGTGTCCCCACATGGAAAATCTGAGGAAACTGTTCATTCTTGTAACAACATAGTTTCACGTATTCCCAGCCCGCTATCAATCGCACCTTGTTGAGTTCTAGGGCGCACACTTTATATGAGCCTAGACAATTAGTTGTGTGGGTTTTCTTTTTGCTCAACAGGAACCTATGAATTTGAAACAATAGTGTAATATAATAAAAAGTGATGAAATAGCTATTCTTTTGACATAACCATCTGATTAATGAAGCATAAAATGCATACTCATTCATTTAGTTCCAAGAACCCCTCTAGTTCAAATGGCTATCTTCACTAATGTTTTTGAGATTCACCTCCTGTTTCTTTCCAGTTTATTTTAGTTGAGCACAAACATCACCCATTTTTAACGATACAGTGGTATGTGCAACAAAAAAGTGTCATTCTAAAGGCTGGAAAGTGTACTCGCTGGGGTTTCTGCTCAGCACCACCCTTGCAACGACAGGCTGGGATAATAAGATATTTTTTAAAAATTATTCTCTTTGATTACTGTTTGCTGTTTGTTACTAGCCCAGCATCAATTCCTCCTCCTGTGCCTCCTGACTCTGCTGCTTTTAAGTTACAAGTTCCTAGGCTGGAGAGATAGCTTAGGGGTCTCAGCGCCTGCCTGGCAACCCCAGGGGCACTGTGTCGTCCACAAAAATAGGGCATGCTCAGAGCACACCTGTAATTCTTTTTGTAATTTTATGATTTTAGTAAGAAATAACAATATGACAGTTTCAAAACATGTTAGTAGTACATTCACAATAATTGATACAATGAATCAGGAGGTTACAGTGGTGTCTTAGGGACCCTAAGGCTGAAATAGGGACCCTTGCGATGCAGGAGTCCTTTCTTTCTTTCTTTCCTACCCTCATGGCTGCAATGAGTTTAATGGATTACTTCTCCACTGCAATCAGCTTTTTCAGTTCTTTTAAATTTATGTGGCAGGCAAAACTACAGATTTGCTAAGTTATATATTCAGCTAACCACAATGAGTGAAAGCTTTATTTTCTCAGTCTCAACTGCTAACTCACATGGACATTATTCATCTGACTGGTTTGGCAGGTACAGCTATTCTTTCCCAAATCAAATGTAGTCAGAGAGTTATGTCACACATATAAACACAGAATCTTGTCCTGCTCCATTTATCTGTTGGAGAAGAGTTACCTACTAATGTCAGAAGTCATCTCCCTACAAGTTGGGGACAGGAAAGCTGCAAAAACCATACTGATTTCCTCATCAACCACATTAAAAGAGAAATCTTAGCCAGTGTCTGATCTTGAAGCATTAGCTCAAGTAAAGAACCACCATAATATAGTCTACTCTTCTTAAAGGACCACATCTCTGAAAACTAAAAGACCCTTTTCCAGTTTCTTACAAACCCGCTAGAAAAATTCACATATCCCCCCCCAGACAATTAATTTAAATGTTTTGTTTAGCTGCTCTCAAGTTTCATAATTCAACAATACGTTAAATTTTGGGACATGTTGATGATGGTAGGTAAATAGTTTCTTCCTTAATGTCTTATAACAAAGAATTTTTCTCTGTATGCTTTAGCTAATACTTTACATATTCCATAAAATGACCAAGAAGGAGGGTATGTTTCTCCTCAAAAGTTAATGAATGATAGATATTGACACTGACTTTCATATCATAAAGTTCTTATTTTATCTGATATACTTCATGATTTCAAAAGCTACTACCTGAAGAAGGTACAATTTTCTTCTCTCATTTGACTTAACAATTCTCAGGAAGGGTCATTTCTGTGGTGACAGCTGCAGGCAAACTTTGACAGTACCATAACCAATTAAAGTCCCTCTTCTCTCTGGCAGGCAGTACCTATTTTACTCTTGTTCTTCAACTTGGACTATTTCTGTCAAAAATCTCCTCTATTTGATGGACGTTTGAGGAATCAGATACTGTTCCTTGATTTCTTTTGTCCTATAGGTTTCAGCCTGCTGAATCTTCATCCATGTGGTGCTATCTATACTTGCCTTGAGGGAACTCAAATTAGGAAGGTACTGTCCACAGACCAGAGAGGCTCGAAGCAGGTCAGGTGGGCAGTAATTTGCAAATGATGTGCAAAAACCACTTCTGTCAAAATGATGTGTCCACAATTTATTACATAAACGTAAACTTTATTTACACAAAGAAACAAAAAGGAATGTGTGAAGGAGCTAAAACTTCCATTCCTATGTACTATGAGATGTCAGGTATTTTGTGAAGTTGTTTATATAGCTTATTTTTCACTTAACCCTACAACAAAATCTTCATTAACGAGATCAAAGAGGGAAAGGAAAGGGCTTGCAAGAAAAAAAAGAATTGCCAGGGTACAAAGCAGAATGTTCATCTCATGAGTCAGGTCGCTCATTTGCTTTAGGCGCTGGACCAAGTCGCACCTTCATGTATTTGATCAATTTCCTGGGTGCTTTGTTCCCAACATGTCCCCCTTTTTGGGTTTTGTTTTTTTGTTGTTTTTTTTTTTTTTTCTTTTTTTCAGAGATGGGCGTTCCATTGAGTCAGAGAAGCTGTATTTAGAGAAGTCTTTAAAGGACCTTTTCATACTTGAAACTCATCTAAAGAGTTTTGCTATCAATCGTTAGGCAACCTAGTATCATGTGTTACTAACTTCACTGAAGTGTAAATAAAGGACACCTCTGTTGCGGAAAAAGGGGGAAAGGAACTGTGTGTGTGTGTGTTATAACATGAGAGAGTTACGATACATACATAGCCACTTTCTGCTAGTTCACTGAGAATAAAAATTTGTACTAATACTGCTTAAACTAGATAGCATGTCTGTATCTTATTTTTTGGATTACTACTATGAAGACAACAATATACAATGTATGAATTATTGTAAACTTCCTACTAACCTGTATTGAAACCGTTTCATTGCTATTCTACCTTTTTTCCTCATTAAAATGAATATTTTTTTAAAAATTTTGAAGTAGAGCTTTTGCACACAGGAGAGGGCCCAAGAGTTGGAAGGAGCTGAGAAGAGAGAGTTACAGGGCAAAAGAATGGAGATCTTTTATGTAAGTGCACTGCATAAATGTAATCAGCATGTACTGCAAACTTGTATTAATGAAAGAATTTATGAGAAGATAAATACGCTGAATTAAGCCTAGGTTATAGGTATATGAGTTGTCTGTGTATGTGTGTGTGTGTGTGTGTGTGTGTGTGTGTGTGTGTATGTGTGTGTGTATTTTAGAGAAGGGTCTACAGGATGTTGAGGCTCTCACTACTAGATCGGCCTCAGTGATCTGCCTGCTTACAGCCTTACAAGAGCTAGGATTACAGGTGCACGCCACCACATGGAGTCTCAATTGCTGTCTCAGCGTGCCCTGTGGACAGGGCTGGCATGGCAGGCCCTGGGATCAAAACTCCTACCCCTGCATCTTCTTGTAGGTGCTTTAATCCACTCAGATTTGTGGCCAGTCCTGAGCAAGTTTTTTAGTCATGTTAATTACTCTCTTGATACTTCATAATTTTGATATTATGACATAAAATTAACAGTACTTATTAGTGGCTTGAAATCAGTTTTGAAATTTTGTTTGTTTGAAAGGAAGCTTGACTAGCAATACAAGCAGCAAACTGTTACCAGGCAGTAAAGCAATAGCCATGGACTGTACTAGTCATGGCTGGTGACATTTTTACATTTAAGGATACTGCCTTTGGTAGAAAATAAACATTGTTGAGTACTATGCATTATTTTTTAGGAACTCCAAGGAATCTTGGCAATGAGTAAATGAGACATATTTTATTACATTAATGATCTGACTACTGAAAAGCACCTGTGATGTGTTAACATCAAACTCAAAATCTAGCTATAATTGCAATGTATTTGTCTCTATGGGTAATCTTATTTTCTTTGATCAGCTCAGAATGAACATTGAAAACAAAATCACTATTTGAGCAATAGTGAGTTTCAGGATAAAACATAATCTGTCATTTTATAGAGTATATTTTAAACTAGATTTAAGTTTACTGAGAAATAAAGAAGACATAGAGATTTCTAATATATGTCCTACCCTGACACACCCCTAGCCTTCCTCAGTCCAGAGTAGTACAGTTGTTATAAATTATACACCAATCTCAAGACACCACAATTACTCAAAGGGTAATTATTTTAGAGTTCACTCTTGGTCTTGTACATTCCATAGATTTGGAAAAATACGTAATGGAATGTTTTCACCATTACTGTGTCCTAAAGCTCCCTTGCATTGCCTTACTGGTTCCTCATCCTCCACCTATAAACCTCTGATATTTTACTGTATACAGAGGTTTTCTTGCAAGAATGTCATGCAAGTTTTTTTCTTTAATTTTATTTTGAAAAATAAAACCCAAAGCAAGAGCAAAAATCAAGAACAAACACAGAAACTGGATAACATACAACAGTAAATATGTTACTGACTTTCAAAACAAGAATAACTGATTAACAATGATTGGAATATTATATACTTTTATTGTCAAACCCGCAAGTTTGAACATATGATTGAATATTACCATTGTTTTCAAGAAATGTAAAATTTTTGTCCTTCTTTCTTTTTTTTTACCATTTTTAAAAAAATATTTATTTATTTTATTTTTTTGTATTTTACGGAAAGGTCTATAGGTGTTCAGGGTCTTTCTACTAGATCTAACTTGTAGTGATTTGCCTGTTTACAGCCTCCTAAGAGCTGGAATTATAAGCATATACCGCCATACCTAGTCTAAAAAGAAAGTATTTTAAAGAGAGTACATTAATAATGGATATGAGGTTAGAAATAGTACACATTTAGCAGACCAAGATGATAGGTATTCAATAGCCCAATGGACTAAGCACTTGCTTATAGAAGCATAGGGGTCAGAGTTCAATCCCTAGCACCACATGCCATGCCAGTCCTGCCCCTGGCACACTGAGCTATCAGTGGAGTCCAGGCATAGTGGCGTATGCCTATAATCCTATCATGCCTCCATTAGGGAGGCAGAAATCAGGAGGATAACTGTCAGTCTGAGCTGTATAGTGAGACACTGCACAAAAAATAATATAATAATATGTAAAAAAAGATGACAAGTATTCAAGACTAAGTCCAGCACTGAGTGGGATAAGAAAAGGAAGCAGAGATGGCTCTGGACCAAAGTCCCCTTTCCACTCCAGTCCTGAAAGACATGCCACCTGGGAGTGGCTCCTTAACATCCTGAGAGAAGGCTGTTCTGGTACAAAGCTGTACCAGTGGCCATGTTCCTGAGATAGGTGCCTAGCCTATCAGTCATTCACACTGACAGAGGGAACCCACCAAGTGAGATCCACAAAGCAGGGTACAACAACAGCAGAGAGCCTCGTCAGAACACAGGCTGACCTTGGACTGCTGTGCCAAGGGCAGAGGACTTCTTGGGACCAAGAGCTGGCTACCAGCAGAGCCATGGCCCAGGGAACCATGAAGTCTGACCACGAGAATTAGGGATAGAAGGAGTTTGTCCAGCACTAGAGAAGGCCCTCACCCAGTGTTTGCCTAAATCCTTGGGAGCTCTGTTTCCCCAGGATATTCTTACCATTGCCCACCTTTGGCACTAAAAAGGTAGTCTCCCATGGGCAGTGAAAGAAGCGTAAGCCCTAATTACCGCAGCGTTCACAGGCTGGGAAGCGATGCTATGTGAAGTGCAGCGTGATCTGGGGCAGGCCCCGGTGTCCCAGAGGTTGTAGTATGGATGGAGGTTCTCAGCCTTACAGAAAGTGAGCATAGAAGGGGAGGATTCTCCAAGAGGGAAGGCAGTGCAGATTGTGGACATCTATTCAGAAATCAGTGAAAGACTGCATACTGGCTCAGCCATGCTGTACCTTACTCCCTTCTTACTGAATTGAAAACATCAGTCCCAAGACCAAAGCTCCAGCCATGTACACAGGAGCAAAACTAAGCAAATCGCAGCCTACAGCAGCTCAAAGGTCCATCTATGTGCTTAGGTTCCTCTTCTCACTGGGATTGGCCAAACAAATGATAGCAGAGGGCTGGCTCAGCGAGCACCAGGAGCAGACTGTAGACTGGGAAGGACAAGGAGAAAAGGCACCGTCAGGACACAGTGGCACTCTGAGCAGTGTGGAAGCATGCAACAAAGGCAGACCCAGCAGTTCATCAAGATCCCACCTTCAAATCAGAGCTTCAGCATGTGCAAACGGAGGAGAAAGAGCTCCTGATTGAATTCAGGCTGCGGTATAAATATCTCAAGAGAATCCTTTAACACTGAGCTTTTGTAACTAGGCATAGGTTTGAGGGGTTATTACTTCTCTCTCTTTTTTCTCTTCCTTTACCTTCTTTCTTTTCCTTTTCTCCGTTCATCTAGCATATGTGGTGGGCATCTGTATATCTTGAAAAGGAAAATAGGAATCAGTCATCCGGTGCTTTATATAGTGCCTTTAATGGGCAAGTTAGGGGAAGCCTTCTGAAAGATATGAAGGGGATTCATATTCCACTTGCCACCAGCGCACGGGCAGGTTCTGTCCTCCCAGCTCCGCTCCTTCCCCGCCATGCTTCCTTCTGGCCATGTGCCTGGTGCTACTCATACAAACATTGCCTCAGTTCTCCTGCCTAACGACCCTCCACTGCCATTAAAAAAAAACAAAATTGCAGTTTGATTACTTTTCATTTTATTATCTGTCATCACCTTTTCCTCTACTTCTTTTCTTCCTCTCGCCTGCTCTCATCCTCCACGTTTCAGGCTCCCTTTCAGTAGCAGTGTGTTACAGTCATTATGGTCACTGAAGAAAGGGTGAAATCACTAAGGCCGCTTTAATGTAACTGAGTCTGTAGGCGCTTGATATCTTGAATATCAATTTCACTCATTGCAACAGAGCAGCAGGGTCTGATTCTATTATGGTGGGAAGGTTGAAGACCTATAGAAATAGCAACACATATCCAAAGCCAAGGTCCCACCATTGGGAGCCATTAACTGAAGGGATCTCCATAGTAGACAAGGCTTTTCCATGCTAACTGCTTTTGAAAGCTCAGTAATTGCAAACACACACCCATCGATGATGATGATGATGATGATAATGATGATGATGATGATGATGATGATGATGATGATGATGATAGCATGAGAAAACAAGGCAAAAAAATGCCTATAAAAATTATTAGCTTCAAAAAACCTGATCCCATGAGTAATAACGGGAAAGAAGTTTAAAAAACTGAATGGCCAAAATACAGGAAGGGGTGAGAGAAGAAACTAAAAGATTAATAAGGTGTTCAAGGCTCAAAGAAGCTGTAACCAAGGTATTTAATTAATAAAATTATCAGCAAGCTTAAAGAAGACGCAAACAAAAAAATTTGAATGAACTACCCAAATTGATATTTAAGATATCAAGGCTATTTTACAAGAGTTAAGAGACCAGAAAAAAAAAGTGAAACAGAAATATAGTAAATTTTAAACAATGTCTTAGAAGTCTGGCCAGCAGAAATGGCAAGCATAAGGAGAGACCAGTAGAACCAAAAGATAATGTTGATACTATATCGCATGCAGAGGTACCCTAAAAACAGCAACAAGCCAGGAAAATGAGGTCCAGAAACTGTTAGATGACTCAAAGAAAAGTAGTCTAAGAACTACAGGAGTTAAGGAAAAATCAGAAGATAGCTCAAAAAGTGCAAAAGTACTGGAGGCATAGCAGAAAATTTTCTACATTGAAGAAAGAATTCAACTTTCAGGTAAATGAGTCATACAGAACCTGACATAGCCATGATCAGAATAGAACTTCTACATGACACATCACAGTTAAAGCCCCAGGAATCCAACACAAGGAAAGACTTTTAAAAGCTGCAAGAGAAAAACAACAAATAAGTTCTTAAAGTAAGTCTATCAGAATTATAGCATATTTTTCAGCACAAACTATAAAGGCCAGGAGAGCTTGGCATGACATTTTTCAAGCCCAGAAAGAAAACTAATTTCAACGCATATTAATTTACCTTGTTAAACTATTTTTTCAAAATTTTGGAACATAAAGACTTTCCATGACAAAGAACATCTTAATAAATTTATATCCACCAAACCAGCACTATAAAAAAGTACAAGAAGAAATCCTAGATCGAGATAATGATGCCAGCAATACTAAATTGCTAAAAAAAAAAAAAAAAAAATCCAACAGATAAGGAGTTAATCTAAAAGGAAAGATAAAAAGAATCAGTAACAGGAAAATAAGGCAATTCCAGAAATCACTCAATACCTTTGATAATAATTCTCAATGTAAATAAATTTAACTCCCCAATTAAAACACATAGATGAGCAGATTCTATCAAAACCAAAGCCTAACTGTATGTTACATATAAGAGACATAACTAGTTCATAAAACAAAACATAGACTGAAAATCAGAGGACAGACAGTAATATGCCAGCCAACAGAAACCCACAGCAAGAACAAATAGCTGTTTGATCTTCAGACAAAGTGAACATCAAGTCAAAACGACAAGAAAAGACAAAGAAAGCCAACACATACTGTTAAAAGTTAATTAGGCAGAAAGAAAAACTCATATGCATCAAATTGCTGGTATAAGCAAGTTCATAAGACAAATGTCACTGGGTGAATAGCAGACAAACAAAACAATAATAGTGAAACAATGTGATACTCTCCTATGACACAGTTCCACAAACAAGAATCTACAAGTAAATGTTAAAGTTGAGTTACACCTTTAACAAATGGACATAATAGATATCTATAGAGCATTATACTCCAAAACAATGAAATACACATTTTACTTAGCAACACGTAGAACTTCTGCCAAGATACACCACATTAGCCCATAAAACCTGATTCAATAAACATGAAGGAATGAAAACAATCACATGCACATTATCAAATCATGCTGCAATCACAAAAATCATGTCATGACATGGAGATTAAATAAAACACTCAACTAATGAGTGGAACTCTGAAGAAATCAATTAGGAAATTTTTAATTTCATAGAATCAATCATGATTGTACAGCACAATAGAATCTGTGAAACACAAAGAAAGCAGTACTGTAACAGAAGTTAATAGCTGTGAATTCCCATGTTTGAAACACAGAAGGATGTCAAATAAATACCCTAACAATGCATTTAACATCATAGAAAAACAAGAGCATTCCATTCCAAACTCAAATATTCCAGAGCAGCAATTAATGAAACTGAGATATAAATTTTTTTAAAAAACACAATGAATCAGAGTTAGTTCTCTGGAAGTATAAACAATACAAACAAATACATAGCTATATTTGCTAAAAGAATTTTAAAAATCAATATCCATACATGTAGAAGTTAAAAAGGCAAAAGTCACATTTGGACACTACCAAATCCCAGAATAGTATAAGTGATTTCTTCAAAAACGTGTATTCCAATAAATTGGAAAATATAGTAAAAATAGATTCTTTGACACATATGAATTGACAAAAGTGAACCAACATATATAAAATCCCTTAACAGTTCAATAATATGCAATGAAATTGAGAAAGTTCTGAAACTCTACCAAGAAAAATCAATGACCAGATAAATTCACAGTGAATCTTTACAAGAATATCAGGGAAAATTTAATGCCAGCACACCTCAAACTCTTTCACAAAATTGAAATGGAGAACATTACCGAACTGAGTCCTTGAAGATAACATGACAATGATAATAAAACCAAATGAAAGTACAACAAAAGAAAAAAAAAATCAACCAGTTTTATTAAGGGACATAGAAGCAAAAATCCTCAACAAGATACATGAAAACAGAATGCAGCAAGTTATTAAAAAGATCATATACCATGATGTCAGTCTCATCTCAAGGATGCAAGCAAGAATGGTTCAGTGTACATAAATCAACACATGTAGTACATACATCACATAAAGAAGAGGTAAAGATAAAAATCACAAGATTCTATCAATAGATGTGGGAAAAGCCTCTAACAATGTCCAGCACCCAGTCGTTATTAAAGCAACCTGACAAAAATTAGTATAGAAGGACCTTACCTTAAAATAGGAAGAGACATTAGTGACATGCTTCCTGCCAAGATCATACAAAATGGGGGAAAACAGCATTGATGCTAAAATTACACAACATGGGCCGTCTAGCCTCGCTGCTCCTACACAGTACAGAGCTACTCAAAACATTGGCTAGAGCATTAGTGAAGAGATAAAACTAAAATGAATTCAAATAGCAAAAGAAGAAATAAAAATGCCCTTATTGATAGATGACATAACCCCTTACAAAGAAGTTTCAAAAATCTTCACCAGAAGTCTTCTAGAATCAATAAATAAATTCAGGATAATGGCAGAATGTAGATAAAATAAACACAAAATCAACAGAATTGCTATACACTAAGCACGAGCCAAATGTGAAAGACAGGGGAAAAACAGTCCTACTCACAGTAGCCTCAAGCAAATAGCTTGGCCAGAGAGCTCAGTGGATTAAACGCAGGCAGATGCAGGGACCGGAGTGCTAGCTCTGAGGTGCTGTGCCAGTTCCGCCCCCAGCACACGCTGAGACAGGGACAGAGACTGGGCGTGGAGGTGCGCACCTGTAATCCCAGCGCTCTGGAGGCTGAAAACAAGAGGATCTTTGTGACTCTGATCTGTTTTTGTGAGACTCTGTAGAGCTTGTCCTAAATACATTTAGAAAATAAATAGGCTAGCGAGGCCCGCGAGCCCGCCACAGGTAAGCCGCCTCCGCCCCTCTGCCCCGCCTCTGCGTTCCTCTGACTAACTTCCTGTTCCCGAACTGCTGGTAGCAAAGCCCGCACGCCTGCCGCGGGTAAGCTGCCTCCACCCCTCTGCGTTCCTGCGACTAACTTGCTGTTCCAGCCCCTACCTGACCCGCTGCTAGCGAAGCCCCCGCGCTCGCCGCGGTTAAGCTGCCTCGGCCCCTCTGCCCCGCCTCTGCGATCCTGCGACTAACTTCCTGTTCCGGCCCCGACCCGACCCAATGCTAGCGAAGCCCACACGCCCGCCGCGGGTAGGCTGCCTCGGCCCCTCTGCCCCGCCTCTGCGATCCTGCGCCTGACTTCCTGTTCCAACCCCACCAGACCCGCTGCTAGCAAAGCCTCTGCGCGTGCCGCGGGTAAGCCGCCTCTGCCCTTCTGTCCCGCCTCTGCGTTCCTGCGACTAACTTCCTGTTCCCGAACCGCTGGTAGCAAAGCCCGCGCGCCTGCCGCGGGTAAGTGGCCTCCACCCCTCTGCGTTCCTGCGACTAACTTCCTGTTCCAGCCCCTACCTGACCCGCTGCTAGCGAAGCCCCCGCGCTCGCCGCGGGTAAGCTGCCTCGGCCCCTCTGCCCCGCCTCTGTGATCCTGCGCCTGACTTCCTGTTCCAACCCCACCAGACGCGCTGCTAGCGAAGCCTCTGCGCTCTCCGCGGGTAAGCCGCCTCTGCCCCTCTGCCCCGCCTCTGCGTTCCTGCGACTAACTTCCTGTTCGCGAACCGCTGGTAGCAAAGCCCGCGCGCCCGCCGCGGGTAAGTGGCCTCCACCCCTCTGCGTTCCTGCGACTAACTTCCTGTTCCAGCCCCTACCTGACCCGCTGCTAGCGAAGCCCCCGCGCCCGCCGCGGGTAAGCTGCCTCGGCCCCTCTGCTCCGCCTCTGCGATCCTGCGACTTCCTGTTACAGCCCCACCAGGCCCGCTGCTAGCGAAGCCTCTGCGCCTGCCACAGGTAAGCTGCCTCCGCCCCTCTGCCCGCCTCTGCGTTCCTGCGACTAACTTCCTGTTCCGGCCCCGACCTGACCCAATGCTAGTGAAGCCCACACGCCCGCCGCGGGTAAGCTGCCTCTGCACCTCTTCCCCGCCTCTGCGTTCCTGCGCCTGACTTCCTGTTCCAACTCCACCAGACCCGCTGCTAGCGAAGCCTCTGCGCGCCCCGCAGGTAAGCTGCCTCTGCCCCTCTGCCCCGCCTCTGCGTTCCTGCGACTAACTTCCTGTTCCCGAACTGCTGGTAGCAAAGCCCGCGCGCCCGCTGCGGGTAAGCTGCCTCGGCCCCTCTGCCCCGCCTCTGCGATCCTGCAACTTCCTGTTCCAGCCCCACCAGGCCTGCTGCTAGCGAAGCCTGCGTGCCGACTGGGTCAGGATCCGTGGCCCGCCTTCCCCTTCCCCGCTTCCCCTCACCCCCCCCCCTTTTTTTTTTAACCCCTCCAGCCCAAGCTCCAGTACTGAACCCATCAAACATCTCGTCTGGCAACTGATCTGGTCCACGAGCCTACCAGGACTACTCAATCCCAAAGCTCCACCTCCACCTACAGACCACACTCGCGGACCTTCACAGCAGCTAGTAGACTGAGCTCCAACACAGAGTCAGGAACCTCTGTAGAGGAACCAGCTTGGAGTCTCCAGACCAAAGGCCCATAGACACAGCATAACACCACCAAAGTGCAGAGGTCGCTTCCATACAAAATGATAACAATAAGGAATAGGAGGCAATCTCAGGGCCCGTGCCCACCCAAACCAAATACAGAAGACACTACCATGGAAGAAAATGGGAATCATACAGATGAAACCTCTGAATTGGTAGCATCTGAGGCAGACACACAAGTGCAGAAACTTATAGAGCAACTGAGAGCAGAGATAACATCTGAAGTAAAAAAAGAAATACATGAAGTGGAAAAACAGCTGGAGAAACGTATAGAAGACATCAGAGCAGAAATAATATCTAAAGTTAACAAAGACATGTCTAAGTCAATAGCATCCCAAGTAGGGGAACAACTACACAAAAGTAGAAAGGAGGACAGAACAGAAATAATCTCTGAATTAGACAGAGAAAGGATCACCATAATGACAGACTTCAATACTATTAAAGAAGACATCGATAAAAAATTAGAAGAGAATAGAAAAATGATGGACACCCTTTCGGAGCAATATAGGAAAGACATAGATCACATGAAACAGTTTCAAAGAGATATACAAGAAAATAGAATCTCGATCACAAGTTGGCAGAGCCAAATGAACAAAAATGAAGATAAGAGTTTCGGATCTTGAAGACACAGTTGGAGCCAGTCAAAGAAAACTTTAACCACAAGGTACAAAAAGTAAAGCTAGATAAGTATGCTGAGCTGTAAAAGGCTCAAGTCAACAGCTTCTGACACTGCCATTTCTGCTGATAACCCACTACTATTATGGACTATTAGACTATATGTACAACTACTTTTTCTTAGTTCAATGAGAAGAAATATTTGTACTAACATTGTTTAGAAAAGTTATTATGTCTGCATCTTATACTCTAAACAACTACTTTAAAGACAACAGTATGTATTGTATTAATTATTGTGCCTGCCCTACTGATCTCTTTTGAAACTCTGATTGTTATTTCTTTTTCATTAAAATTAACAAAATTATATAAATAAAGTGAAAACAGATATATTTACTATATTTATATTGGTCATTCAGAGTGGTTTCTAAATGAAGCCTCTGCTATCTGAATACTCCTAATAGAAGAAAATTTATGGATTCCTCTTTAGGTAGAAAAATATATCTGCACATATTTGTGGTGACCCTACATAGCTGTTTCATTTACCTGATGTATTGAAATTTCACCACCTGATAAAAAAATTAAAGAAGAAAATGAAAAATGGAGGGAGAGATAACAATTAGGTTTGTCTTTTGTCAAATAGAACTCTTTTTTACAGTTTCCAAATTTAAAGAATGACTTTAATTGTTGTATGGTTCAGTGTCTGCCAGCCTCATTAGCAGATCATTGCCAACAGAAGTGGTTAGTAATGCAGTATCAGAAAGGAAGCTTTTCTTGATAGAAAGACAAAATTTAATGAAATATAACTATGACAATAATTAGTGGGAGTTTTTTGTTTTGTTTTGTTTTTTGGTGGTACCAAGGATTGAACTCAGAACCTTGCACTTGCCAGGCAAATGCTTATTTTACTGAGCTAACTCCCCAGCCCCAGTATGACAACAATTAAATGAAAAACATGCTCTATATTCTTAATTTAAAAGTTAATTTATGTTTTTATATCTTTATGGAACATACCACGATTTTATGCTCTAAAAATTAAAGTCAGTGAAAGTTCAAGTCAAGCGAGTCATTGTGGCCCTTACTTATAATCCCAGCACTCAGGAAGCTGGGGTACTGGGGTCAACTTGCCTCAAAAAGAAATTAACCATAATAATACAAATCAAGTAAAAGGAAAATAATGAGTAAGAATTTCTCAATAGCTTTTCCAAAGCATAGAATTTTAAATATCACTGTTCTCCTTGTGGATTTTCTTACATTAAAATCTATTAATTAAAAAAGTTATTTATACAGTAGGACTTTTAATCTGTCAACATTTTAATGTGTATGAAAATGCTTCATTATGAAAACAGAAAATAGATTAAAACACAAACCACTTGTGTTTTAATTTCAACTTGAAGTTCTAGAAGTATTCTTAGTCTCAAAATAGTATCCTTTTCAGGTGACCTAACTGGTAACAAATGTCCCCTTGCAAAGTATATATGTGGCCATACAGCAACTAATTCCTGCACTATCCTTACCCCTACCTCTAACAGATCTGCTGAATTTCAGCCAGCAGTCTCATGGCATCTACTACCTCCAGGAATAAAAACATTTGTCACAATGCAAAAAATATTTCTTTAACAATCTTGTCAGACTTCCTTTATCAAGGAAATTTGATTTTTTTTTTTTAAGAAAATGTCTTCATAAGAAGGTGAATTAGGAGAAAGAGTATTTGCTAATGGGGTAGCAAAAGCCATAACAAAAGAGAAAAAGCTAAAATTCTGTGCACTGAAAGCAGACAGGGCAGTGAAGGTGGAGACAATGAGAGAACAAAGCCCAGGGAGGGGGAAGGAGATCAAGGAGCAACACCAGTGAGCTGAGCTCACCATGCAGAGAGAGCTGTAAGACTTGCAGAAGTAGGAATTTTATGTTGCACGAGTTACTTCCTGTGAAACTTGTTACCATCTTAGACATTCAAGAAAATGTAGACGCAAAACTCCCATTTGGTGAAAATCAAAGGAAAGGCTAATTTTCTCCATCAGGGTTTATGTCATGTGAAAGAAAGACAAAGCCAATAGTCAGGATGTCTCCAAAGTGCCTTAATTTATCAGAAAGTTTAATTTGTTTAAGGACATGAATTAGCATGTTACATAATAGTAGTTCAATCAATATTTGTTGAATGAATGAATGAATGGATGGAAGGATGGATGGATGGATGGATGGATGGATGGATGGATGGATGGATAGATGACCTTGCAGGAACGAGTGATCTGAAGAAAGCGAGCCACCTGGGAGCCATGGAAATCTTGCACAGGTGGTCAGACTTCATTAGGGTGTGAAATGAAGGTCTAAACAATCTTACCAGAGTTATACACAGCAATAAAACCACTGTTAAGGCAGGGGAGATAGCCCAGAGATAGTAGAATAGGCGCTTTCCTGGCAAGCACAGCGTCCTAAATTCAATCCCCAGTACCGCAAATAAATAAATAAATGTAAAACCACTGCTAACATCTTATTTACATCTATAGTCATGTCTATGATATCTATAAATCAAAGTTTCAAGAATAAATAGTATTCTTTCACCTTAAAACAGCAGTTCTCAATTTGTGGGTCGTGACCAGGGCAGGAGTCAAACGAATACGTAATGCATATCAGGTATTTACATTCCAAGTCATAACTGTAACAAAATTACAGTTTTGAAGTAGCCACCAAAATTATTTTTTGGTTTGGGGTCCCCGCAACATGAGGAACTGTATTGTGGGGTCACGGCATTAGAGAGGTTGAGAACCACTGCCTTAAAAGAACGTCCTTTTACTTTTAATCCTCTGTTGTGCAAAGAATCAAGAGACTTCTTTTTTTTTTTAATTTATTTTTTTTTCTTGTTTCGGAACCTTTGTTTGTTTATTCACTCATTTTTTATGGCTGGCTCAGCCCGCCCAAGGGCAAGGCTGGCACAGCATGTGGTGCTGGGGATCGAACTGTGGTCCCTGAAGCCGCCCAAGCTCCCAAGCAGGAGCTTTATACCACTGAGCCATCCCACCAGGCCCCTCAAGAGACTTCTAAAGTCACCAAAAAATAAAAACCCAGAGTATAATTTACAACTACAATGAGAATAATATCCTAGAAAAGTTTATACACATTCTTGTTAAATCAAGTTTCCCATAAATGCTCATTTCAAAGTAGCAAAGAAGTGGACATGATGAGGGCCAATCAGATAGCTCAGGGGACTAAGGCATCTGCGTAGACAGAACTCAGCAGCCAGGTTCCATGCCTGGTGAGCCACGCCAGCCCCGCCCCTGGCACATGCTGAGAAGGCCACTGAGACTGGGCATGGGGGCGTCTGCCTGTAATCCTAGCACTGGGGGTTGGGGGGCTGAAAGCAGGGAGATCACTACAAGTCTGATCTGCATAGTGAAACCCTGCTTTCTCTTTTCTTCCAACATGACAGATGCTACTGTGTCCTTCGTCAAAGACTCCCTGGCAGGTGGAGTGGACGCAACCATCTCCAAGATGGCGGTAGCGCACACTGAGCGGGTCAAGCTGCTGCTGCAGGTGCAACATGCCGGCAAGCAGATCACCACAGATAAGCAGGACAAGGGCATTATACACTGTGTGGTCCGGGTTCCCAAGGAGCAAGGGGTCCTGTCCTTCTGGCATGGTAACCTGGCCAACATCACCAGATACTTCCCCATCCAGGCTCTCAACTTTGCCTTCAAAGATAAATACAAGCAGATCTTCCTAGGTGGTGTGGACAAGAGGACCCAGTTCTGGCGCTACTTTGCAGGGAACCTGGCATCTGGAGGTGCTGCTGGGGCCACATCCTTGTGCCTTGTGTACCCTGTTGATTTTGCCCATACCCATCTAACAGCCAATGTGGGTAAAACTGGAGCTGAAAGAGAATTCAAATGCCTTGGTGACTGCCTGGTTAAAATCTACAAATCTGATGGGATGAAGGACCTGTATCAAGGCTTTAATGTGCCTGTGCAGGGTATTATCATATACTGAGCTGCCTACTTTGGTATCTATGACGCTGCAAAAAGAATGTTCCTGGACCCCAAAAGTACTCACATCATCATCAGCTGGGTAATTGCACAGTCTGTTACTGCTGTTGTCAGCTTGACTTCGTATCCATTTGACACTGTTCACCTCATGATGATGCAGCCAGGGCGAAAAGGAGCTGACTTCATGTACACAGCCACACTTGACGGCTGGAGGAAGATTGCTTGTGATGAAGGAGGCCAAGCTTTTTTCAAGGGTGCATGGTCCAGTGTTCTCCGAGGCATGGGTGGTACTTTTGTGCTTGTCTTACATGATGAAATCAAGTAGTACACCTAAGCTGTTTCCTAGATTTCTCCTCCTGTGAATAGGTGAGCTGTATTACATAACATCTTGAGCATTCTGAACAGACTGCTGTCTGCTTGTCATGGCAATTATGTACTGCTTGACAATGGGAAGCAATAATATTCATCTGACTAGTTTTCTCTTAAAGCCATTTCCATGATAATGATGATGGGACTCGATTATATTTTTTAGTTTAGTCACTCCTGATAACAAATTTGAAAAAATAATAATATTTAAAGCAAAAAAAAAAAAAAAAGTTGATTTAGCTCACAGTTTGTGGAGGTCTCCATCCGTATTCAGCTGGATCCAAGGCAGAGCAGCATGTGGCAGAGGGCAGCGGTTCATGGAGGTGAAAAACAGCAAAGCAAAGGGAGGAGTAGTGACAACAAGGGCCACAGAGAGCAAGTCTGTCTCTCTGATGTTGTATTCAGGCTATCTGTCCCAGGTCCAGTGTCACTCACACCCAAAATCCCAGCAGCACTCACCCATAATTCCAGCACTGGATCTTGAATTAATCACAACCTCTAGAAGCTGCCCCATGACTGCATGAGGCTTTGGGAGAACAACTAGACACAAACCCTAGCAGGTAGACTCTGTAAAAGTAATCATCTCAGCAAAAGTTTCTTGGTTTTTTTTTGTTTTTTCTGTTTGTTTGTTTGTTTGTTTGTTTTTTGTCCTTTTTTGAGACAGGGTCTTGCTATGCAGTTCAGACTGGCCTTGAGCTCACTTTTGTAGCCCAGGCTAGTCTCAAACTTGCACCGATCCTCCTGCCGCAGCCTCCCCAGTGCTGGGATTACAGGCATGGGCCACCACACCTGGCTACAGTAGAAGTTTAGAGATTAAAAAATTTAGGAGTAAAATAATGTTACAATCAGGGAGGAGAAAGGAAAATGAGATACAAAGCATCTTTAAAATTAACCATCTTCATGAAAGGCAGAATTAACAACTACTGTTAAATACTTACCATCTTACTTTTTTTAAATTGTGTATCATTCCTAATGCCCTATCTGTTATTTTTCTATTTTCTTTAAAATAAATTTAAAGGCCTGCCCAAGGGCATGCTGAGCCTGCAGCCAAGTCTGGGTGCGGTGGCACATGACTGTACTCCTAGCTCTGTGGAGACTGCAAACAGGGGGATCACTTGGAGTCCAAGCTGTGTAGTGAGACCTTGTATCAAATCCCTAAAAAATGAAAAATAAATAAAATAAAATAAATTTTAAAAAATAAAAAAGGAGCTGGGCGTGGTGGCACACGCCTGTAATCCCAGCACTTGGGAGGCTGAGGCAGGAGGATGGATGTGAGTTCCGGACCAGCCTGGGCTATAAAAGTGACCTCAAAGCCTGTCTGAACTACATAGCAAGACCCTGTCTCAAAAAGACCATAAATAAATAAATAAATAAATAAATAAATAAATAAATAAATAAATAAATAAATAAATAAATGGCACAAAAGAAATCTGAGAGGTTAACAGTGAAATGGATATATTGTTACAGAAAAGATTTTAGAGTCAAAAATTCTTTTTATCTATAGTACAAAAATGGAATTTTGAAAAAAGTACCACATCAGTACATCTAAGATTTACTGTAAAGCAAATACTATTTTTAAGGAAGAAGTAGACATTTTACAACCTATGAGCTGGTCAGCATGAAATGAGCAAAATTAATCGAATGCAGTAGGGATACTTAGGGACATAGGATGAATGGTTCTGTCCTAGGAGCTTGACCAGGCCAGTCCCTGAAGAGTGACTTGCAGATATGTGCTTACCACTTTACCAGGACCAAGTACTTTTCAACAACTGACTCATTTACAAACCCTGCTGTTTGGCTTCTCTGTAGATTATACAATACAAAAGAAAACATCTTCACAGTCCCCCTAAACGCTGCCCATTGTGAATTAATCAGCTGGCACTGTGATGCATATAAATGATTCTTATGCATGAGATTATCTTCTGTCAGTCATCCCTGAGAAACTAGCATACTCTATATTACAATTGAAATATGCTCTGGCTGCTGCCCTCAATTACAATGGTATGCGGAAAGGTTACCTCTGGGTTCTGAATGAGGCTGTCTTTGCAGAAAACTCTATACAACCCCACTTCCTTTTCAAGTTTCATTAAGATCCTTACCAAAGAGAATTTGCTTGCTGTTCGATGCAGCAGACATGTATTAACCTAGTGACGCGATCTCAGTCCTCTCTGAGCTTCTGCATTCCTTACTGCTCACAATAGAAGACTTGAGTCTAGATTGCAGCAAATGTATTCCCCCTCCTCACATCCCTCTGTTTGCTCTGATAATATTCTGAAGACTTAAGTTTGACCCTTGAGGTCAAACAGAACTTCATTCTTCAGTAAGCAGCCTCCTTTCATAACTTTACAGTTTAAAACGGGGGAAGGAAGTGAGGAGCAGCAAGATCAATCAGTGGACCAAAGTGCCTGTTTAGGCAAGCTGAGGCAAGTACAGGGACCGCGGTTCAATTCCGGCACCACATGCTGCACCAGCCCTGCCCCAGGGCAGGCTGAGCAGGCAGGAGTCCAGGCGTGGACTCCAGGCCTGCATGCCTGTAATCCCAGCGCTGGGGTGGCTGAAAACAGGAGGATCGCTACAAGTCTGAGCTGCATAGTAAGACCTTATGACAACCAAATACATAAAAATAAATAAAGTAAAATATGAGAGAGAGAGAGAGAGAGAGAGAACTGTTTTCTCATCAACAAATGAAGGGAATCGAAAGCATGCATAAAGCCTCTTCAAAGCATAACTTGTAGGATCTATGACTGATACTCCCTACAGAAGAAGAAGGACAATATTTTAGTCAACATCCTTTGAAAGCAGAACGTTACGGTGCATAAACTTTCCTGGCATATTACTTTGGTGTCAGTGCAATTTATCACTTAACCTATATGTTAAAAGCCTTCAAGTCTAGCATATTTTGCTGTGTTTTATATCCTAATCATAAAACCTCTCTTCTTCGTAAGATACCTCTACAGCAATATCTCTTCATAAATATCTTAGGAGATATACAGAAAGGATGTTCAGAGAAATTGCCCACGCACTGTTTAGCTTTTTGTTTTGTTTTGTTTGGGCCCTAATGTAAATAGATTAAAATACTCAAACAAGCCAATAAATAAAAGTTAATTATAAGATAAATAAGAAAAATATAAACACTGTATTTTATTTATTTATTTATTTATTTATTTATTTATTTATTTATTTATTTATTTGATACAGGGTCTTATTATGCAGCTCAGACTCATGGTGATCCTCCTGTCTCAACCTTCCCAGTGCTGGGATTACAGGCGTGCACCACCAGTCCCGGTTTTGGTGGCCTGAATGGCATGCCGATGGTTCTCAGGCCAGCACCGCATACAGTACCAAGAATTAAACCCTCCTTGCACGTACCAGACAGGCACTTAGATCTCGAAGGTATCTCCCCAGCCCATAAACATTGTATATTTGAAGTGTTATAGAATTACTGGTTTTTATGAGGGTGCAAGAGTTTTATTTTGTTTTAATGGATTCCATATCATATGAGATACAAGTAGAAAGTGTTATGGTTATATTAAATCTGGGATTTTCTCAAAAATAATTATCAATAGGAATGATTACTTAAAGAAAAAATGAAATAAAAGTAGACTAAAATTGATTTTGGTAAGTACATGAGGAATTATATTTAATTTTATATAAGTTATTCATTTTTCACAATTTGTTTTGCAAAAAGAAATGTGGGTGTTTGAAAAGATGGCATGGATTTCTGAACATGTCATTTATAGAAGGACAAGAAAGAAGAGTGACATGTGGATGAAACCAAGAGCAACAACAGAATGAACAAAAAAACCAGAACAGCGATAACGGAGACACAGAGACAGAGGAGATGTGTAAATCTCAATAATCAAACAGTAAATAAATGTGTGCATTTATTGTGGTGGTGATTTTTACAGAGTCCTAGTAACAAGTCTAAAGAGTTGAAGAAAATAATATTCCTCCTCCACATGTTTAAAATTTGGGGTGATTTTTATATGTATTTCAGGGAAGAGTCTACAGGGTGTTGAGGGTCTCACTACTAGATCAGACTTGTGGTCTCAACTGCCATCTCAGCACATTGCAGGAGCAAAGCCAGCATGGCAAGCCTGGGGACTGAACCCCTGGCCCCTGCACCTGCTTACAGGTGCTTTAATCTGCTGAGCTATATGCCTGGCCCTTAAGATTTGAGGTGATTAGAATAATTTCTCCAGCCTTCTGCAACAGACAAATGCTGATATTAAACAACCTTATTTTCTATTTCTGTAATGATCAACAGTTAAGCAATAATTATATAATCTAATGAAGAGCAAAGAAAATCATATTTAAGATAATGAGATCAGTAAATTGAAGCTATTTCTGTCAAAATCATATCACTTTATTCTTGCAAAGGATGGGGTCACTTAAATGGTTTTAACACTGGTGAAAATTTCACTTAAATTTTCTAAGTATCCTATAAGATGCTAGTAGCCACTGAGAAAAGCACACCATGAGTGGGGCTGTTGATTAAAATATCTGACAGCACTTGAATAGCTTCATGCTTGCTTTTCCAGGGAACAGGTAAGTATACATAGACAATATAATAAATCAAAATTAAATAGTAATATTTGTGCATTTCACTATATAATATTGTAGAAAATTTGAACTGTATCATTTAGCAAATCAGTAGGATAATAGTCAAAATATTCTCTTATTAGTCATGGCACAAAGAATATTGTTAAATTTACAACTGAAATACATCTAGTTTCACAACAAATCAGCAAAAGTCTGGTAGCTTGATACAGTTTTACCACCTTAATTTTCAATGATTCTTAGCACTTTTGCTTAATTAAAATGTGACCCTCTCAAAATGAACATGAAAATAGTTTTTAAAGGTAGACATTAGTGCTGTGCACGGCAACAAAAAATGGTGTTTGTGTGGTCTCATCTATGCACCATGACAGAAAAGGCACGTTTTATGCATAATAGGGTGAATCAAAATGCAACTGATGCTCCATTAAAATCACTTCGAAATGTTAAAAGAACCACTCTTGGCCACTCGTATAAATCATTTTACTGCACGTTCTTTGCAAGGAATTGCTTTCAAAACAGAAGTGATTTTAAGCCCACTGCATCCTACCACAGCAAACACAAAATATCATCATAATAAGAACATTCAGTGGAAAAATTGCAGACCTCAGTCAATACAAAGAATGATACCAGGTTCTGCAAAGTAAGAATATTTGAGGTTCACATAGGAACTAATACAAAAGTGTTTTATCAACAGAGTTATTAGATGTTAATACTTATGCTTATTTGTGCTTTTGATTAATCATTTATTAATTCTAGTAACTAAAGGTCACAGAGATTGTTGACATAAAAGTAAAAAATTAACATTCAACATTACAGAATTTTCTTGAATAATGCATTGCTTATATAACCAAACTTACTTTAATTATCATTTTCCATTACATATTTATTTATATCCAGACAAGGGAATAATTCACACGTGAACTATTGAACCACTTTTCTGCAAAGTTTAAAGAAACAATAGGCATCTCAAATAAACAGAAATAGGAAATCACCAGCTTGCTGATAGTAATCACATTTTATTTGCAAAAGATAAACTAAATTTGAAAAATGTACTTACCTTGTGCGCTTGAGAACTTTCTACACTATTTTCCCATGTGCCTTTTCTTTAAGGAAAATGTCAATGGAAATCAGGTCAGTATACATGGAAGGATTCTAGAACACAGTGTAATATAAACTGAGTAGTTACAAAGTGTGTTTAAATAGTCAACTGTCAGAGAGCTCACATTTTGAGGTTCGATGGGCCTTTTGCATATATACGTAAATGTCACTTCAGCTGACGTCCTCTGAGGAGGAGAATGTCTGTTAGAAATTGAAGTTAAAAGATGTTTCAAAAATTCTAAGGGCAGCATAAAATGTATTATAAGTTATCTACTAATATTCAATTGTTTATAACCAATTTGCAATATTAATAAGAATCTCTTCCATTAAGAGAGTCATAACATAATATTTATTTTCTGAAAGGACTATCATACAAATCTAGACAAAGCCAAGAAGCCATATAGGAATTTACTCTGATGCTGTAGGTACCAAATTGTTATAGCTGGAATAAGTTCTGGTTTGACCTAATTTTCAATGTATTTTTTCTTCATTACTAGATGAACTATGGTCATGTTTTCCATTGCATTAATATTACATTATGTGTATTTATACACATAATGACATAATGACAGAAAATGACATCATCCAAGAATGATTCATCATAATTTATAGGTAATATTTATCATAGAGTGCATTAAAGAACATATGTAGTAATCATATTGAAATGTTATTTACACTAACTCAAGGAAAAAATGTCAACAATTTTGAATACATTCGAGTCATGTGTGACTAGCATAAAATTGTATAATAATAGAAAACTTATTTGCTCAGAAATGAACAACACTAGAGCTTACACAGGCCTGGGTATTGCTCAAGGTTACACCAGCTGGAGTGACAATTCCTTGCTAAAACTCAAGGACACTTGATAGAGAGACAGAAAGACAGCATTTTGTTGTCCACTATGAGTTCCTCTAAGCCTCTCTTTCCAAACAAGCTTTGTAACTGTGGAGCTAATCCTCAGATGACCTCCTTTACAGAAGAAAGTACAGTCACCTTTCAAGAGAGCCAACAAAATCCTAGAGTCAAATGCACAAAATGCATACTGTAAACAATTCAATCACTACTGGCTAAAATTTCTTAAAAGCACAAAACCATGACTCATCATAGGAAGAAAAAAAAAATACCTGTCGATGAATAAAGAACAAGAAATGTCAGATGTTAGAACTAGCAGAAAATAACTGTAAGGCATTTCTTACAGTGTGCCTAATGTGCTCCCCAACATGAGAAGAACATAGTACAAAAAAGAGCCACATGAGACACTATAAAAGATTCTTAATATTATTTCCAAAATGACTACACAAGTTTCTGAACAGGATTAACAGCAGTACAGAGGCACAGATTATATAATCACAAATTGTAAAGCACAATTATGCAATAATGCAAAACAAAGCTTGAGATAAGCAGTCAAAAACAGAATATATAGGTCAGGGAACACATAGTATTAAGTATCCAGGAGACATAAGAGTAGAAGTATAATTACAGTGTGAAAACTATGGTTAACAAAATTATATTGTATTTTGGGATTTTTTTAATAAATTGGTTTGTTTATCTTGCAAAAAGTAGCCCCTGGGAGATGGGTTTCTTAGTTTATTTCACTACAGTGACAATTTTCTTTTCTTTTTTTTTTTTTCCAATTCTTTTATTGTTTAAATTTAACAATGGTTATATTACATATTTTCATCATCGGATCAGTTTAGATTAATACATATAGGTATATAAGATT
>PVJA010005623.1:0-77997 GCA_004027025.1 Myocastor coypus
GGATCTCGCTATGCAGTTGAGGCTGGCCTTGAGCTCACTGTTGTAGCCCAGGCTGGTCTCGAACTCGCACCAATCCTCCTGCCTCAGCCTCCCGAGTGCTGGGATTACAGGCGTGAGCCACCACACCCAGCTGATTGTGCATTATTTCTAATGTGTTGGGTTTTTTTTTTTTTTTTTACTATTTTGAATTCTCTTTAAAAAGAGAAAGTGAGACAGAGAGAGACAGAGAGAGACAGAGAGAGAGAGAGAGAGAGAAGTAAATAAGTGAAAAATAAGTCCAGCAGTTTAGAACAAACAAAAATAAATGATATAATAAGTTTTCAGAAAATATAAAGAAAAACTTAATGAAATTGGAGCCACGAAAGAGTAAGAAAGGGAGCAAGACAACCAAAATAAGAACAAAATGAAAATCTAAAATTAGAATTGAAGGAAACATTTCAAAGAAAAGAAAAAAACATAAGCCTTAAACTATTGTTCCAGAATTACCAGGAATAAGTCATACTCAAGTGGAATTACTAAACTTTAAGCAAAACAATCACTGAGAATCTTGGTAAAAATATTGTGACAAACAAAGAAAAGATAACCAGAGGACACTTTGGGAACAAAATAAGTAAATGTAGAATATACTTAGGATATAAAAGATGAAAATGAATTTAACCAAGAATTCTCAGTTTTCAAAGATATTTTTCCATAAGAACTGAAAATATTATACCACCACAATATGTGTGTACCCATGTTTATAGCAGAGCAATTTGTCATACCTGCATCTTGGAAACAACACAAATGCCCATCAGTTAAGGAATGGATAAAAATTATATGCTACTTTCATACAATGGAGTATTATTCAGCTATATAAAAAAGGAAATATATATGTACATACACAAGATAGCTTGGATAATGTACTTATAATTTCTGCTGGCGTATTAAAAGAAACAGTTGATTTTTTTCTTTCTGGTGTTTAATTTTTTATAATTTTGGACCAATCTTATAGGTTTACATCTGGAAATCTGAATAACTAATCTTTAGACAACAGTATGCAAAATAACAACCATTGTTGAATTCCTATCATTTTATGTAGTGAAATTATGTATTGTTTCTGATGTTTTCTTTTACTTTTTTTAATATTTCTTATATTTTTTTCAAATAAAAAATAAGAAAGTAGGGATTTTTGTACCTTTACAAAACTATTATAAGTTCATAATCAAGTTTAGAGGTTACAAACAAAATCTTATTAACAGCTCTGGAAATAGAGATGAATTTACATCAAGATAGTTGAAGACCTAGAGATATAAGAATGTTCTACTTAGTAAAAAAATATTGCAAAAATCATAACGGAGGAATGATCAAACATTCTGTTACTATGTAAAGAATGAATAACAACTTCTATTCTTAATGAAAATAAAATTCCATTAGGTTCAGATCTCTGGACACAGTACCATTTTAAAGAAAAAGCAGAGGACAAAAGGTAACAGTGGTACACCAATGATATTTACCAATTATTATGATTACAACCCATACCTAAGAAATCCTACCAATAAATGATCTATAGGTACTCTTTTTTTTTTTTTTTTTTTTTTTTTTCAGTACCCGGAATTGAACTCAGGACCTTGCACTTGCCAGGCAAGTGCTTATTCTATTGAGCTCTCTCCCTGGTCCATAGGTAGTCAACATAAAAGAATAACAAATAGATGAAAGAGAAATCTGAATAAAAGAAAATTTTAAAATACACATAACCACAAAAGTTAAACCATATGATGCAGGAATATACATTCATGTGATGAATGCATTAAAACGCAAGCAATGAACACCAGAAAACTTGAGGTACAGATAAAAGGGGAGAAGCTGAGAGGGCTGGGTTCTATGCGTGGGTTTCGAGGAAGATGGCAATAGTCTATTTTCTGACCTGCTTTACAGTCATAAGGGTTAGATGGATATAACCTTCTAATACAATTCAAGTTTATTCTGGAAGAAAAATTCCGTAAGCATCTTTGATCTTCATCGCAGGAATTCTCCTGGTTGTTAGCCTAAATTAAGTTCAGTTGATTTAATTTCAGTCCAATTGGCCTATTTTCACTAAGTTTTCAACTTACATAAGTGGTTAGCATTTTTAAATGTCATCATTTGTGGCTTTTGTTTTTATCTCCTTTATTTAAAATGGTGATTTTTGTTGTTATATTAAGAAAAACTTGGTAGGCTTGGACATACATTTACTCTTTGTTCTGTGGTAACCAGCAATTATATCAGTTTATCTGATATTCTGAATAATTTTGAAAATTCTCATGAGGAATATATTTAGGTATAAAGATTTTTAATGCAATTTAAGTTTTTTCTTTAAGAAAAATTTCCATAAGTAAAATTGATTTCTAAAATGATTGGTACCAGCCAGGTGTGGTGGTGCACTCCTGTAATCCCAGCACTCAGGAAGCTGAGGCAGGAGGATCAGTGCCAGTTGGAGACTAGCCTGGGCTACAAAAGTAAGCTCAAGGCCAGGCTGAACTGCATAGTGAGACCCTGTCTCAAAAAGACAATAAATAAATAAACAAACAAACAAACAAATAAACAAATAAATAAATAAATAAAATGATTGGTACGATTTATAAAGCACAAGGTTTAGCTTTTACTCTCCATTTAAATTTTGCCATCTTAGCCAGGCATGATGGCACACGCCTGTAATCCCAGCACTAGGGAAGCTGAGGTGGGAGGATCAGTGAGAGTTCGAGACCAGCCTGGGCTACAAAACTGAGCCCAAGGCCAGCCTGAACTGTACAGCGATACCCTGTCTCAAAAAGACAAAAATAAATAAATAAATAAATAAATAAATAAATAAATAAATAAATAAATTTTGCCATCTTGCTGTGAAGATATTTCTTCCATGTTTGAAATGTGAAGATGTATCCCTGCCAATTTCTGAGTTGTGAATTTTTAAAGACAGGGCTAGTTGGGTGAAGATGTTCCTCTTTAAATAGTTCTGTGATACAAATGATCTTTCAAATTTATAACATGAAAATTATTTATAGTCATCTGCATACCATACCACAGTCATGAATATTTCTGTTTGTGGACAATTCAGTTCACAGACAGAAGTGCCAGGCAAAATTTTGCTTCCATTCAGAAGCTGTACCAGATGACTGACATTGCTGTGGGTAGCTAATTAGATGGAAATATTATATGCAATAGGCAGGACCAGGCCCTCAATGACAACATGGAAGACAAGGTGAATTTACAACTATGGACAGACACTCCTCCACCATAGGCCAGATCTCAAGACAAGAGTAAACAAATACAGCCACATACTTCCCTAAGGATGGGCATCAGGATTGACAAGCTAAATAAGTATCAATCACCTTGAAAGAGCCTGAGTCACTAACCCAAGTGCAGCAGGAAGAGACCTTGTTTGGTATTCTTGCCCACTTGCCACAAGATTGGGTTTCCCGTTTTGTACTGGATTTAATCAACTTTACTTTAGCAATGGTGCTTGTAATCTCATTGATTGACCACAGTTTTGTCCCTTCTCACACCCACATAAGTGAGTTCCCATGTCTTCTCTACCACCTTAGACCCGCCTCCTCACATGGTTTTTCTCTATAAAAGTCCCCGAAGACTTTTTTAGAGACAAAAAACCACCCAAGACCCGCTCCTTTCCCTGTCTCAGATAGGAGCTTTCTTTCTCCTAATCTATTCTGCTCATAACTTCTGTTTGTTCCTAAAATTCATTCTTTGGTTTTAGGGAAGAGAACACGAACTTGTCCCAGGTACTTTTGAGTTTGGGAGATCATTTCCCTGTATCATTTGGAGGTTCCCTGTATCAACATGACCATGGCCATCTTTCCAGAGCTGGAAAATAAATTAACTTTGTCAAGCTAGGTACCACTATACTTAGAATTACAGTAGCTCACAGCGGTTCTCATCCTGCGGGTTGTGACCCTGGTGGGGCTCGAACAACCAAAACACAGGGGTCACCTAAAGCCATTTCGAATCATAACTGTAGCAAAATTACAGTTCTGAAGTAGCCACCAAAATTATTTTTTGGTTTGGGGGTCACCGCAAAAATGAGGAACTGTATTGTGAGGTCACGACATTAGAAAGGTTGAGAACCACTGCTCTAATCAAACTTAGAGGACTTTTGAAAGCCTAAGTCACCAGTTTCCACCAAACTGAGGCACTTAGATGTCAGCTGACCCAGAATCAGGCTACTGATCGATGGAAAAAGGAAATTTCTGTTTTTACTTCTCTTATTTTATTATTTAATAAATGTCATAAGGGTATACACACAAAACCAGGCGTGGTGGTGCATGCCTGTAATCCCAGCACTCAGGAGGCTGAGGCAGGAGGATCGGTGTGAGTTCAAGACCAGCCTGGGCTACAAAAGTGAGCTCAAGGCCAGGTTCAACTGCATAGCGAGACCCTGTCTCAAAAAAGACAAAAAAAAAAAAAAAAAAAAAGAACTCAGGGCATACACACAGTACAATTTCAATAGTACATCAAAAAGAATTTGCCATATTGAGATCAGAAAAGGGTGGGAAACACAGCAAGTCCTAAAATGAGTTACATCATTTTCTTTAATAGCTAGAACCCCAGCCCAAACCAAAAGGAAATAATTTCTTACAAATATTCATGGCAGTTTTTTTGTGCATCTCTTAGAGATTTAGACACATTGAAAAAATCTATATGGAAAATATGGGTATAAAAATATCTTTGTATAATATAAATATGTGTATATATATTTATATATAATAAATGCAACACATAATATATAATATGTGCATCTACCATAATATAGAAATTTGAGATCACATTATTTGATTTCTCCTTTCTTTTCATCTTTTCTCTTACGTATTTTCTTTCTGATGTTTTCCTTCTTCATATACTCAAATTCAACTTTTTCCCATCCCCACTCCATGATTTTCTTTCATTTTTGTCCTAGTCCCAGCTATCTTTTTAAAGTTATTTACTAACAATATTAACACCAATGAACAACATAATGAAGCAAAATATTAGTCACTGAGAGATGTAAAATAAAAATTTTAAAAACAAACGTTTTACAGCTTATAATTTGGAAATTCAGTTTCTTCTAGTATCAATATATTAAAGCTCAGTGCAGATCTTTGATAAAAATACTAAGAAAAGAACTTTGATTTCAAAGGTTGAAGCGCATGCTTTCACACATTTTACATAACTCTTCACTCCTCATCTCCCCACCCACACAGCCACCTAGCACTTACCAGAAAATGTTCTTGAGGAGTGAAAGATTAATGTTTTCCCCTTTGTATATATTCTGTATATGCTCTGTGGCTTCATCATTATTAAATGTAGTTCAGGACCTTCATGCCACAGTGGCAAATTTTATCAGCCCTGTTCAACTTCAACTAGAATGTCATTGGCTTGGTGATTTATTGTAGAGTTACTCTTTTCTCAAGTTCATAAAAGCTGAGAAAAGAAACATCAGCTGGCAGATTAGGTCTCAGTAGTATAGGAGTCCTGTGACTCTTATATCTTTATTTTATTGTTTAGGTACAACTAAAGCCTTATTTATTGGGAACCCCTGAAGGTAGCCCATCTTTCCAATGATGTACTTCCCTTTGTCCAGGTCCTGGATTTCCAGTTAGACGTGGAGGTATGCAAGCAGCTCTCTGTGTGCTGGACATGCCAGGGATGCACTCTGAGGCCTGGAGGCCCATAGTAGTGTCCCATGGAAGTTCCTACTCAGGATCTGTACTGGAAGGTTTCTACAGTCTGGAGGTGGAAGCTTGAAAGTCTGTGCCGGTGGGGTGGAGGGCTTGTGCTGAAAGGCTGGGACATCGGGACGTGAAGGCAGGGGACATTTTCCAAAATTAAGATTAAAGTTCTCCTGAAGGAAAACAGCAGCCAAAGCCTTTGAAGAATTGCCCAAACATCAGCTTCTTCAGCAAAAATCATCAGCAAGCCTTCTTCCCTTCCCATTCTCCTTTTATGCCATTGGCAACGGTCCTCAGGTGGGTCTTCCATACCCGAAACCAGGATCACTAGTTTAGCTTTGCATTCCCACTAAAACTCACAACTAATTCATCCACCACGCCCTCCCAGATAATAATAGAATTCCTCCAAAATAGTTGGTGCAATCTTACACATCTTCAAGTGATCTGTTTTTTTCAGGTTTTTTTTTTTTTTTTGAATGGTTTATAGGGTATTCAGTGTTTCACTACTAGATTGGACTAATAGTGATCCACCTGTTTATAACCTCCCAAGAGCTGGATTTACAGGTGCATGCCACCACGTCCAGTCTATGGTTTGTTCTTTTAACTTCACCAAGATCTATAAATTATAATCTCCAGGAATTTTGCCCAACATTTTCTCCAAAAATAAAAATTAACTAAAATAAACATAGGTGAAACATATCTGAAGAGTACTTTAGCATTAAGGGCCTACAATGAAATAATTATGGGTGCAGTTGGTATACTGTTGTATGCCAAAGAAAGTCTTGTCAGAATTTTAAAACATACACTTCAGGTGCTACTTCAACTCACTGCAGAACCTAATTCTGGAGTGTTGTGTGCTGGACACACTGCTACCAGGTATTGATAGTTAGCAAAAAAACAAACTTAATATTTTGTCATGTGCTTTTTGCAAAATAGGAATATTGACCATGAAGGAAAAAGACTAAACACTGAGAATGTGGGCAGGACAGGCAGTCTGATGGATATCTCTGCAGGTTAACCAGGAACTGGTCGGGGCAGGAGTTGTAGGCAATGTCTTCTAAGAAGAAAAGATTCCAGGAACTAAAAAGGAATTCACACGTGATGATTGAAACTAAGAAAGCAAGCTATGTGAGCTAGGATGGCGAAGAAGAGAGACCTGTTTGAGCAGAGCACTGGGCAGCTCTTGAAAAGCTTAGAATGATCTAGGATAAACTGTTTAGAGTGATGAAAAACTAACTAACAGCATTTGTTGTTGAGAACAGATTGCAACACGGTAAGGATAGAAACAGACAATTCCATTGAGAGACTCTCCATCCCTTCAGAAAATGCACTAATTCTGGAGTTATAGTTAATCAGTTTTAGTGATAGAATGGTGAAAGACCTTAGCAAGAAGAAATCTGAAGAATAATTTTTTGTCATGTGGTCTAAGTGGTTAAGTGGATTGTGGCGCCATGATGGAAAATTTCATTGGGAAAAAATGCCTGAAGTGTAGAAGGAGATAAAGCAAAAACTTTATTAGGAATGTGGTACTTTCCAAAATGTTGAGTAAACCTAAAGATGCAAAGAAAGAGACATGAAGCTCTGAAGAGAAATGTAACCTGTCAATACACATTTTAAGATATTTGGTAGGTAAACAGGAGGATGAAAGAAATAAATAGAATCATCAAAAATAGAAGACAAAAATAGTAAAGCCCATGACAGATATTCAGGACAGTTCTTAAAATGGCTGAAGATAAATCTCTGCCTCCTGGCGTCCACATCCTTGTGGAATCCCTTCCCCTGAGTGGGAACATGACCATGTCTTGCTTCTAAGGAACAAAACACAGCGTAAGTTATGACAGACCAATTTCTACCCTGTCTGTTCTTTCTTGCTCTCTGCCTTTGCTTTGCTAGTTACTCCACAGAGCAGCTCACCTCACAGGTATCTAAAGGAGGCCTCCCACTGCAGTCTGTGCAGAGCTGCATCCTCAACCATGAAAATACGCCTGGAAGGTGCTCATTCCCCTGGGAAGCCTTTCAAGAAGACCACAGCCCCAAACAGCACTCTGCCTACAACTTTGTGAGTTCACCAGGACTGGAGATTGCAAAGTAAACTTTTCCTAGGTCTCCAATTTTCAGAAGATGTGAGATAATTAAAGTTTCCTCTTTGAAATTTCAAGATTTCAAGGTCATTTTTGTTGAGAAAAATAACTGTAATTTAAGGGATTGTTATTCGAGAATAGGAAACATGACAGAGACTGAGAATAAAGTTTATGTTGGTAGCTGGTAAATTAGAAGCTATTGTAGAAGTAGTAAAGCAATAATTGGAAAGAGCATTGCATGACAAGGGAATGAGAGACCAATGAAGATGAGGACTAAAAACATTAGATTTAGCATTGAGAAAGCTATTGAGACCTTATCACACGGTTTCAATAAGGTGGATGCTGGCTCCCTGCTGGATTTCAGTGAACAGTAGCGCAGATGTGCACCTAATGGCAAGACAGAGGACAGCATGAGCGAGGCCTCTGAAAAACTTGGCTCTGAGTGATCCGTGGACATGCTTTGCTTTTTTCCAACATACGTTTCTAATTTCCTTTGGCAGTTGGATTATACATTTCCGAGTTTTGTGTTTTTAATGGCTTTGACCTCAACCTTACCTCCAAAGCAGATTCTGAATGATCTAGTTTTACTAGTTTATCCCATTCCTCTGGCCGTAGCAATTGATCCAGAAATAATCGTGTGGAACAATTTAAATAAACGGAAAAGAAACTCTTCTGCCACAGCTATTAAAACAATATACTGTTTATCTCATGCTTCTAGGCAAAATTAGGAAGGAAGTAACCACGTTACTGCTGGAAGTTATTTTGGGAACAGATGGATATTACCACATTGAAGTCAAAGTGGAATAAGGAAAGAAATCAAATCTTCGATGATGTTGTTGAGTTATGACAGCAAACCCCATGGGAAGCTTATATTTCCTTTACAATGTTAAGCCTACTTGAGGCAATGGGTAGTCCTCACTGTTTACTAAAACTTTGAATGCAGTTTCGCTGTTGCAAGGGAAAACATCCTAGTCTATATGGTAAAAGCACAGAAACAGGAAGTAGTAGCTAAAAATAAAGGGACTCAGAGCTCATCATTTTTAATTGAAAAAGCAAAGAATTTATTTATTTTTGGCAAAGATTATTTTAAATTATACCTATAATGATGTTGAAGAATGTAAGAAGGTGCAAGAGATACGAAATAAAATGAAGGGAAACCCCTGAAAAGCTTGTTTAAGGTTGATTTTAGATGACCTGAAGATAAAGAGAAGATAAAAGTACATGTGACTATTGATATAAATGTGAGGATCTAGAGGTCCTGTCTGCTGACTCTTATTTATCCTTCTTTTAGTAATATCTGAGACAAAGAAATCAGTGTTGAGTTGGAAAGGAGAAAATATTAAGGAAGAGGAGTTTTGAATAGCTTAATAGAAAGGGGAAATTATAAAATATTTATTACAGAGCTGTAGCGGTTGATACATTGTGTCAACTTGGCTTCCTGCTGGTGGGGTTTAGAGAGCTGCCCCTAGGATGCCAGGGGCCCACCCCAGAGTGACTCAGCACAACAAGACTATATAAAGTGGCTGAGGCAGGGGCCGAACTTCCACTTCCCGTTTCTCGGAGGAGCTTCAGTCTTCACTTTCTGTTCAGACTTTATTGCCTGGCTTGCAGCATAGACTCCTCACCCTCCCACCTGGATGCTTCAGCGTTCATTGCAGACTCTTCAGTCTTCCATCACAGATCCACTGGCTGATGAATAGAGACTTGCATGGGACACTGCAGTGAGCTTTAGACCTTGGGACTGAGTTCTTCAGTCTGGGTGGGCAGATACTTCTTCATTTGTCTCTGTAGTTGACTGCTAAAAGCCAGTCTTGTAATTTCTTATACATTGTTTATCTTGTAATAATTTCTGTTCCTTTAAGTAAAACTCTAGCTAATACAAGAGCACATGACCAATTTTTTAGAGTGGAGAAAGACTTACTATTGGATATGAAATAGTTGTTCAGTTCTTAACATTCTGGATGGAAATGTATTGAGATGAACATATTTTACACTTAAGTACATAAAAGGCTACAAAGTAACTAGAAATTACTAACTTTGTGCAATGGAATTAAATGGAAGAGGAGAAGTTCCTTTAACTTGTAGCTTTCCCAGGTTATGGAAATATTATTCACTTGAATGTTTTCTTATATGGATTATGTGTAAGAGCATAAACTGTCGGGTATTGGCCAATGTATTCTCCCATGAAAAAGTATAATTGTTATACTACATTTTCAAGTCATATTATTCTTAAATTTTTGAAGAATATTTTTCTCTTTTTGAGACAGGATCTCACTATGCAGTTCAGGCTGGCCTTGAACTCACTTTGTAGGCCAGACTGTTCTCAAACTCACATTGATCCTTCTGCCTCAGCCTCCCAAGTTCTGGGATTACAGGCATGCACCACCACGCCCGGCTAATGTTTCAAGAAATTATTTAACTTACAATTATTCAAACATTGCATCTGTACCCAGTTCTAAGGATTCTTTTTTTATAGATACTTTTTAAAACAAAATTATGACCTCTTCTCTATCAAAAGGTATCTCCTTCAGCTTGCAAAGAATGACAAGTCTTCTGAAAATAAGAGAGAACTCAACAAAACCTTCCTTCCTACTTTCTATATTCCTTAAAATTTCATTCAAATATTAGAGCACTTTTGTTCTGTTGAATTCCTGCTTTCCTCTAGAGGATTGTTTCAGTGCACTATAATCTGGATTCCTATCAAGCCAGTTCTTTGAAATTGGTATTACAGAGATCGCCAAGGACCTCTGGCTGCCAGATCCAATGGCAACATTTTTAGGATTTTAACATCAGATGGCACATTCTTCAGGACCAACTGGCTATAAAAATCACATCTAAGCTAAGGTTTTTAGAATGTTGATCGATGGCTCACGGGACTTCCCTGAGACACTGAAATCCTAGAGCAGAGAAGGCAGAGTTGGCTTGGAGCTTACACTGAGTAAGAAAGATGTTAAAAGCACAAATTCAGTTTAAAATGGATTTTCAGAGGCAGGTAGTCAGAGGTTATATAGCTAATCAGAAAGGAAAGACTGATAGAACAGCAAAAACAAGCAACAAAAACAGAAATAAGAATGGAGGTTTTCTAGGTTGCATTAAACTTTAAGGAGCCATATATTTTCAATCATCACATGGGAATATCAATTTTTGAGGAAATTGAATATTCAAAGAAATATCCTCTTTGAAAATGTCTGCCATTGCATTAAGTAGCATTGCTACCTGGCTTTCTACCTATTGACTTATTCACTCATTTTTTTTTTTTTTTTTTTTTTTTTTTTTTTTTTTTTTTTTTTTTTTTTTTTTAGGGGAGTACCAGAAATCAAACTCAGGGCCTTGCGCTTGCTAGGCAGGCACTTATTCCACTGAGCTGTCTTCCCAGCCCTGACCTCCGCATTCTTGGCAGCCGTTCTTATATACTAATTATCACAGTGTTGTTGGTGCTGTTCCCGGTCATCCCATGCTCTCCACTGTCCCTCTTGCTTCGACTGTCCTCATTCACCTGACTTGCTATTTTTATCTCTAATGTATTTTTGCTAAAACATAATTTATATGAGGTTTCTTCTCTATTTACTGACTCCTTACACCTGAAGTCATTATTTCTGAGTCCTTCACTTCATACCTGTTGTGTCTGTATGAGATATCACCCAGTTGAATAAATACCACATGGGGACTCTACACAGGACATTCAACATCTTCTTAAAGTTGACGCTGAACCAATTCAATGTACAATTGCATCTCTCATCATAATTCCATGAGATGATACATATCACCATGATTTGACTTACTGTCTGCAATTCCTATTTTTCTCTTCTCTTGAACACAGCAAGTGGCCCATGCCAAGGTAGGACCTCTCCACCTGTACACCCCTGCCCCCAGCCACCAGAACTCTACCCCTGCCCACCCATGCTGACGCACTAGGCAGGAATTCTAGACCTGTTCACCCATGCCCTGCCAATGGAACTCTGAACCCGCCCAACCAACCAGACCGGCACTCAGATAGGACCTCTTGGCCTGTGTGTGCCTTTGCACCACCATTGGAACTCTGCTCCTGCCCACAGTCTGCGACTGGTGGGAACACCAGGCCTGTAGCCTTCTACCACAAGAGCTTCTTCCTCATCCAGAACCCAGCTCCAGCATCTGCTGTATAACATTGCAGCAAAATTCCCTGCAGAGAGGTTGAGGGTCAGACCTACCAGCTAATCCAGGAGCTAAGCATCTTGCCAGAGGAGCACAGCAGACTCTCTTCCAAAAGCTGCAGCAGGAAGAAGCTGAGAACAGCATCCAGACAAAACCAGGCATATCTGGACAGGATCAAGATTGGTGGATCCGGACCCTAATTTCAATAGGTACTAACAGCATAACTTTACCAAAGTACAGAGGTCACTGCTATACAAAATGACAAAGAGAAGGCACAAGATTCAATCTCAGGTTTGGAGTCCACCCCGAACAAATACAGGAGACACTGCCATCGAAGAAAATGGGAATCATGCACATGAAATCTCTGAATTCATAGCATCTGAGGTAGACAGATAAGTGGAGAAATGTGTACAGGAACTCAGAACAGAGATAATATCTGAAGTAAAAAGGATGTGCATGAGTTAATAGAATCTGAAGTGAAAAAACAACTGCAGAAAAATATAGAGGAAATCAGACCAGGAATAACCTCTGAAGTATAAGAAGACATCTCTATTTAATAGGATCTAAAGTAAGGGAACAACTGCAGAAAGGTAGAGATGAGATCAGAGCAGAAACAATCTCTGAAGTAGAGAAAGAAAGCATAACTATAATGAAAGACTTAAAAGCTACAAAAGAAGATATTGTTAAAAAATAGAGGAGAATATAAAAATTATGTATTCCCTGAATGAGCAATATAGGAAAGAAATAGATCACATGAAACAGTTTCAAAGAGATATACAAGAAAATAAAATCTCAGTCACAAGCTGGAAACATCGTACGAATGAAAGTGAAGATAGAGTTTCAGATCTTGAAGACATAGTTGCAGCTAGTGAAAAGCTAAGAAGGGATCTGGTAAAAACAAGATGCAGGAAAAAAACATTCAACATCTGCAAAATGATGCAAAAATAAACAACATGAGATTAATAGTAATCAATGAGAAAGTAGGAGTCAATGAAAAAGACATAAAAAGAATATGGGCAGAAGTAATAGCAGAAAACTTCCCCCAATATGAGAAGTATACAGAACTCCAAATAACATCAACTCGACTCAAAACACAGAAAATAGTCAAGATTCCAGAAATATAATAGTCAAGATCAGAGAAATCCAGCAGAAGAATAATATACTAAAAGCTTCTAGAGAAACAAACAAACAAACAAAGAAACAACAACAACAAAAAAATAGATCACATATAAAGGACAACTCATCAGAATAACAGATTTCTCTTCACAAACCATGAAGTCAAGAAGACAGTGGAGGACAGTGCTTCAAGTCTTCCATGAAAACAAACTTCCGCCCAGACTGCTATACCCTGCAAAATTCTCTTTCAGGTATGAGAGAGAAGTGAAATACTTCCATGAAAAGGAACAACTAAAGAATTTCATGATGTCACCGGGAGTGGTGACGCATGCCTATAATCCCAGCACTCAGAAGGCTGAGGCAGGAGGATCGGTGTGAGTTCAAGAACAGTCTGGGCTACAAGTGAGCTCAAGGCCAGCCTGAACTGCATAGCGAGACCCTGTCTCAAAAAGACAAAAAAAAAAAAAAAAAAAAGAATTTCATGATGTCAAAGCCAACCCTACACAGACTACTAAAAATGTATATTACAGAGGGATGAAAATGAACTCTACAAATGAGATCAGAAAGAATACAATGAACAGGACAACCAATTAAACAGGAGAAAAAGGAGTAAACAGTAGTCAGTAAAAGATATGTCAATCATAAGCAAATACATTTCAATTATAACCATCAATGTAAATGGACACGTTCTCTAATTAAAAGAAATAGACTGGCAGAGTGGATAAGGAAGCAAAGCTGAACTACATGCTGTATAGAAGAAACACACATAACTCATAAATAAACTCATAGACTAAAAATTAAAGGATGGAAAATAATACTACATGTGCCAGCATCTCAAAACAAAGCAGGGGTAGCAAACCTGTTTGTAGACAGTCTAAACTTCAAACCAAGATTGATCAAACAAAATAAAGAAGGCCAATACATATTTGTTAGGGGAAAAAGCTCAAGATGAAGAGGGAACACTTAAAAATACGTATGCATCCAACATGGGAACACCCAGTGATATGAGCCAAATCTGAATGGACATGAAAAATCTACTACAGAATACCACAATTTTAACAGGAGACCTTTACACCCCTTATCCCAAGAAATAGGTCAAGCAGACAAAAAAACTAGCAAAGAAGTGGCAAAACTGAACCAGAAATTGGAACAACTGGACTTGGTGGATATACACAGAGTTTTCCACCCAACCACTTCTGAATACACATTTTTTTTTTCTGCTGCACATGGAACATTCTCCAAAATAGGCCACATACTAGTGCATAGGTCATGCTCAAGTATATGCAAGAAAACAGAAATTATCTCATGCATATTATCTGACCACAGTGCAAGAAACTGGAAATAAATGAAAAAAGAAACCAGAAGAAGCCCAGAAATCCATGGAAATTAAACAACACCCTTCTCAGCAAACAGTGGGTTATAGATGAAATTAAACAAGAAATTAAACAATATCTACAATTTAATGAAAATTCAACACAATTTATTGGGCTTTATGGGATGCAATGAAAGTAGTTCTTAGAGGGAAATTTATACCTCTGAACTAACACATTAAGAAAACAGAACAGAAACAAATAAATGCTCTGATGCTGCAACTCAGTCATCTTGAAAGGGAAGAGCAAATGAAGTCCCAAACCCAAAGACAGGAGTCAATTATAAAAATTAGAGCAGAAGTTAATTCAATTGAGACAAAGAAAACAATACAAAGGATTAATGAATTAAAAAACTGGTTCTTTCAAAGATTAAATAAAATTGATAAGCCCCTAGCTAACCTCATCTAAAAGAGGAAAGAAAGGACTCAAATTCAAGCAATAAGGAATGAAAAGGGTGAAATTACTATAGACACAGCAGAGATTCAGAGGATCATTAATAGCTACTTTGAGATTCTTTACTCTTACACAACTGAAGACACATAAAATGGACAGGTTCCTAGAAAGGTACAAATTACCAAGACAGAATCAAGAAGATACAAGAACTTTCAATAATCCAATAGCAGTCAATGAAATAAAAAATGTAGTAAAAAGCCTATCACAAAGAAAAGTCTAGGACCTGATGGACTGACCACTGAATTCGACAAGAGATTTATAGAAGACACAACCCCAATACTCCTCAAACTCTTCAGTGAAATTGAAAAGGAAGCAATCCTCTCCAAATCATTCTTAGAGGCAAGTATTGCACTGATACCAAAATCAGAGCAGCAATTAAAAAAGAGAACTACAAGCCAATTTCACTCATGAATATAGATGCAAAAATCTGCAATAAAACCCTTGCAAATAGAATAATGCAAATCATAAAAAAAATTATACACGATGATCAGGTAGGATATATCTCAGGGATGCAAAGATGGTTCAATATAGGCAAATCTATAAGTACAATACACTATATCAACAGAGCCAAAGCCAAATATAAGATCATCTCAACTGATGCAGAAGAGGATTTTGACAAAGTTCAACACTCATTCATTTTCAGAGTCCTACAGAAAATTGGAATAGAGGGTCCCTATCTCAATCTGATAAAGCCTACCTGTGACAATCCAATAGCTAACATAGTTCTAAATGGGTAAAAACTCCAAGTCATTTACTCTCAGATCTGGTACAAGGCAAGGATGTTCTCTATCACCACTCCTACTCAACATAGTTTGGAATCAATAGCTACAACCATTAGAGAAGACAGAAAACTAAAATGAAAACTAATAGATAAAGAAGAAGTTAAATTATCATTACTTGCAGATGACATGACAATCTAATTGGAAGCCCCAAAACACTCCAGCAAGAAGCTACTAGAATCAATACACAAATTTAGTAATGGAGCAGGATACAAAGTCAACACACAAAAGTCAATAGCATTCCTCTACACAGATAACAATCACACTGAAAGAGAAATTAGAGAAACAATACCTTTTACTATCGCACTGAAGAAAATGAAATATTTGCGGATTAACCTAACTAAAGAAGTAAAGGATCTTTTCAATGAAAAGTACACTACTCTGAAAAAAAGAGATCCTAGAGGATTTCGGAAAAGGGAAAGATATTCCCTGCTCCTGGATAGGAAGAACCATCATTGTGAAGATGGCCATACTCCCTAAGTTGTTATACAGATTTAGTGCAATTCCTATCAAAATACCAACAACATACGTCACAGGTCTGGTGAAATCATTTCTAAAATTTATTAGGAACCAAAAAAAGACGTAGAATTGCAGAAACAATCCTGGGCAACAAATGTAAGGCAGGAGACATTACAATTCCTGATCTAAAGTTATACTACAAAACTACAGTGACAAAACCAGCACAGTATTGACAAAAAAATAGACCTGAAGGTCAATGCAATACATCAGAAGATGGAGAATCAAATACAAACACACTAAGCCACCTTATATTCAATAAAGGGGCCAAAAATGTTTGCTGGAAGAAAGATAGTTCCTTTAACAAATGGTACTTGAAAAAGTGGCTCTCTACATGCCAATAAGTAAAACTTGACCCAGGTCTATCACCATGCACTAAACTGAAGTCAACATGGTTTAAAAATCTAAATATTAAAACAGAAACATTAAATCTCCTGGAAGAAAAAGTGGGAGGAAATCTTGAAGACATCAGGGGAGGCAAAGAGTACATAAACAAAAATCAGAATGCACGTTTAACTCTTGAAAAAATCAACAACTGGGACTTTCTCTGGCTAAGAAGTTTTTGCACATCAAAAGAAATTACCAACAGAGTGAAAAGACAACCCATAAAGTTTGAAAAGATTTTAACTAATAAATATTCAGACAAAGGTATTCTATCTAGAATTTTAGAGAACTAAGCAACACTAGGGTTTTAAAATTTAAAGATCCAGTCCAGAAATGGGCATCTGAGATGAACACACACTTCTCAGAGAAAGAATTTCAGCAAGCCTAGACATATATGAAAAAATGCTCCACATTGCTAGCCATTCATCAAATGCGAATTAAAACAACACTTAGATACCATCTCACTCCAGAAAGAATGGCTATCGTGAAGAAGTCAACCAATACCTAATGTTGGAGACGATGTGGGGAAAAAGAATTCCTCCACTGCTGGTGGGAATGCAGATGGGTGTAACCATTGTGGAAAGCAGTGTGGAGACTCGTCAAAAAACTAGGGCTGGAAATCCCATTCAATCCAACTATCCCCCTACTGGGAATTTTCCCAGAAGCACTGAAACTATCATATCATAGTGACATCAGTGCACCTATGTTTCTAGCAGCGTAATTTGTAATAGGCAACTCTTGGAAACAACAAAAATGCCCATCATCTGAAGAATGGTTGAAAAAGATGTGGTATTTTTTTACAATGGAATATTACTCAGCTACAAAGAATCATAAACTAGAAGACTTCATATATAAGTAGATATATCTTGATCATATACTCATAAGTAAAATAAACCAGACCTATATGGGTAAATATCATATAGTCTCCCTAGTGTAAGAACTCAAAAGAAGAAATAAGAATGGAGAAGCATCACACAGCTAAACTGAAATCAAGGACTAAAGGATTAAACAATGAAGTGACTGCAAACAGAAACCATAGGAATCATGGCAGGGGCAAAACCATGCACAGGGTGAATTAGATAATGGTCCTAAGAACCTCCAAATGTTTATAACACTGAGGATAGCAATATGTAACACTAAAACTATGCTTAGAATGCCTGTAATTCTAGTCTTTTAGATTTGTGCTGCTTTTAATGTAATTTCAGTTACTCCTATACTCTCAGGTAAATGATTGCCTTACAAGAAAACAAAAAAGGGTATTAAATGAGAGTAAGAGACTAGAAAAAATACCACAGGATTGACAGGCTACAATTTTGTATACACTTAGATTTCTAAATTTCTGTGTAAAAATATGTAACTGCTTTTATCACATTCTATAGAAATTTATTAGATTATCAATGATATTCTAATAATATAATTATTATATTAATTAGTATTATTATTATACCAATTCCAAGTTATGTCTAAGATGTTTGATACTTAGAAAGACAGTGATGTTAAGTTCAAGTACCTATATTATATAGTAATAGTATCAGTAGGCTTTTCTTGTGGAGGATTAAGAATATAAGTTTACAGACCAGAAATTAGAGAAAAACGAGGGCTACAAGGATGCCAACATTTCGGCCCTAGCCCTTCAAGGTGAGTGAGGACTCAGGACATAAGAGAACCTGTGCTATGACGTCCTATAATCAGTGGTTTCCCAAATTTTCTGTTTAAGGAGATTATGGCACCACAGAGGAAAGGGACTGAAGATATAGTGTGCCTAAGGAGAGTCACCTAGAGAGAAAACATTCTCTTAGGCATTCCCAGAGAGCAAATTTATCAAGCAATGTCTGTGACTTATCTAGATGGCTGACACTGACAACAGTTCTACAAACCACTGTACATGATTTCAAAGTAAATCCTCATGGGATTTGACTGACCTTGAGAGATTAAAAAAAAGTTACAAGCTTTGTTATACAGGTCTTGCTTTAACTTGCCCTTAATCACCCAGAAGAAAAGTTTAATCATGAGGCATAAAATGTAAATCTAGATTCATATGCTGTGCTATAAAAGGCTTAAATCAACAGCTTCCAACATTGCCAGTTTTGCCAATAATGCACTGCAATTATGGAACATTGTATTATTTATACAACTACTTCCTCTTAGTTCAATGAGAAGGAATTTTTTGTACCAATAGCTATTAGTAAAATTATCATGTCTATACCCTGTGCTCTGTGTAACTACAAGGAAGACAACAATATGCATTGTAACAAATATGTTTTGAAACTGTCACATTGTTATTTCTTATTAAAAGTAATTTTAAAAGTTAAAATTGAAAAAAATAAAAGCACACAAGCACACACACACACACACACACAAATAAACCCCCAGCAGGTACACTTTAGATCATAACAAACATCAGCTGGGGCTACTCTCAGCAACCTGAGATGTGAGATCACCCTAATCTTGACTTTTTTCTCTGTGAAAAACAACATTGGATTTCCATTTTTATCAAATTTCCTAGAATTATTACAATAGCAGATCCCATGAGTATGTCCCTCTACCTTTCTAAGACCCCTCAAATCCTGTACCTAATTCCTTCTTTATGTTCAGCTCACATAGGCTTACATCCTGGGTTCTATCAGATCATTTACTTTTGTGGCAATCTTTGGCCATTTTGTGAATTTAAAGAGGACCTATTTCCTTAAAATTCCACATGCTTATGTGCAAAGATCTTCCTTCTCAAGGTAATACTCAGCAGTTCCACAACATGCCTATCAATTTCATCATATCCCGAAATGAATCTGCAGTCTTCTTTTCTAAGCCATTTACCCACCACTGATAAAAATTTCATCTTTAACGTGCAAAGCAACAGCCTTACAAACATTGTGATCCCTCGCTTCATGACTATGCCAGGCAATCCCCATGATCTTATATCCAGAATGCATCCATAATATGGCCACCTTTTCCCATCTTCACCGCTACTGCCTGCTCTATCCCCCTGCTTGCCTGAATTCTTGTGCAGTGTGCTAACTTGCCCCCTGTTTCCAGTGTCTCCCTATATTTTAATTTCTTTAGAGTTTCTAACATGACACTCTTAGGGGCTGGGGAGATAGCTCCGTGGCACAGGTGCCTGCCTGGCAAGTGCAAGGTCGTGAGTTTGAACCCCAGTCCCACTAAAAAAAAAAAAAAAAAAAAAATAACATGACACTCTTAAAGTGAGAGAGTGATTAAGCCCATTCCTTACCCTAATTACTTCACAGCATATTCACCCAGAGTACAATTCAAAAGCTTTGCTGTCACTTACATATTCTTGCGTAAGTGGGACCTCATTAATTTGCTGGACTCATCTCCCCTTGCTGTGTCCCCAGTGCCCCATTCTCCAGTTCTGCACACCTGCTTACTATTTCTCAAATGCATGACAAGCACGCGACATCCTTATGACCACTGTACTTCCCATTCTCTCAGATACCTAAATTCAAACTTTCTCAAATCCTTTGAGTTTTTACCCAAATGCATTATATTTTATAAAGCCTATTTTTAGCACATCTTTATTTAAAGCTGGACAGTTCCCTCTTTCCAGAACCTGAATTCTCATTACCTTGCACTGTATTTTGTCCATTATAGTTATTCCTTCTTATATATTTTGCTTTTCATTACAGCTGTTTTTTGAGTCTGTTTCTTCCTTTTTTGAAAGTAAATCTCCAATTTAGAGAAATTTTGCAAGTTTGTTTGCATAGTTTTGCCGGATGTAGCGCAGGCCTCACCTCTGATCAGCATCTACCGTCATCCAGTCACATCTGCCTACCTGCAACAGACATGTTTCCAAAAATAAATACTGAAAGACTTAAACAGGACAAGGATGTGACTCTGCTACAATATTAAAAGATGGAGCTAGCTTGTGGTTTCAGAATGACTTGCCAGTGGGCCTCCAAATGACTTTCTTAAACCAAATAGCTGACAGCACTTTATTGTTCTAAAAAAAAAAAAAAAAAAATCTATTGCTCTGGAATGTGTGAAAGGCCACCTATTTAACAAAGGAAAGCTTGAACCAATCACAGAAAATATCTTGCACTCTGACATTTACAATTTTATGACTGCTCTTATGGCATAAGAAAGGAAAAAAAAGTTGCTTACATTCTACTGTCCTTTCCATTTATTAAAAATAAACAAACCGGGAATAAAATGTTAAAGATATTTCAAATGTGAAATACATACTTGTTTCAATGAATCTGAGTGGTATCATTTTGCTTTATTTTTCTTTTTTATTTATTTTTCTTATTTTTCATACCTATAAAATCAACTCATTGTATTACTAATTGATGGATTTAAGCACTCAGTGGACTTAAAAGTAGTGGAAATAATACAGAATTTGAAATTAAATAGACTCATTTCAGCTGTGGGATTGAGACACCAAGTCTGGGAACAGGTTATTTTTATCTCTTTCAACTGTACATTTTTTTCTTGTTTATAATGTTAAAGCATCAATAGATACTCTTGTAGCTTTTTTGTAGCATTCTTTCTTGTTATATGTGTATTTATTTAGTGGATACAGGGTCTTACCATGCAGTTCAGGCCCGTAGTGATCCTCCTGTCTTAGCTTCACCAGTGGTGGGATTACAGGTGTGTGGCACCATACCCGGTTTTGGGCGGACATGGCATGCTGGCATGCAGTACCATGGATTAACCTCAGGTCTCTGTGTTTGCCAGGTAGCCACTTAGACTGCTCAGCTATGTTCCCAACCCATCTTGTAGCTTTAAAATTCTGTGAAAATATTCAAAGGTACTACTTGACCTTACGAATGTTATGCTGTCTTCTTTCTGTCTTTGTTCTTGTTATTGTTTGCAAGGCTGTTTTTCTTTTTCTTCTTTAAAATTAATTTTAAAATGTTTAAAAAATACATTCTTAGTTATCAATCCTTAAGCAGATTCTAAGAATGTATAAGAAAATCGAAAATGTCACTTGATGTCTGAAAATTTAGATTAGACTCTTCATAGTATCTCACTTTGAACTGGAGATACTGGAGCTGGATTACAAAGGATGAGTAGTACTCAGCAGTAACTACAGTCCTTACAATTGAGTTCACCTCATGTAGGTGACAGTGAAATTTTCTAGTTTCTTCTAAAGATCACATGGCAAACACTGTGTCTTTGTTGGATAGCAGCCTTTAGAACCGGCTCATTTTTGACCATCTTGTAGAGTTAAAACTCATGGCCTTTGGAAAGCAAAAATATAGGGGAAGACTTGAGTGCCCCCACCCCCCAAATTGAGTCAGGTGTCCCTTAGGTAGCTAAACTATAAGCCTCAAAAACAGTGCTTGTGTATATATTATGAAGGCAGTAGACACACACCATCACAGTATGTTAGTAATGTCTGCTGGGAGAATGCTGAAGATAATTAGAAGTTAAGACTCTGATTTGTCCCAAATTTATCACTGATTTTCATAATACAGAAATATCTTATTAATCTAGCCCACAGTGTCCTCTACTGAAGTGAGAGTTGTCATAGATACTAAGTCTTCATATCACTAAACTCTGTGACTATTTATTGGTGAGGTGTCTTTGTTTTCCTTTTTAAGAGATCAGAGATTTCATATATTCTTAAAATAAAAAAAAATCTTCTTAACTTTCGGGGGGCTTTTGGGTTAGCTCAGTGGTGTAAGCACCTGCACAGACAATCCCAGTCAGGCACAGGGGCAACAGTTTGAGCCCCATACTCACCATTAAGGCAGCCTGAGCAACCAAAAAAAAAAAAAAAATCCTTCTCATGTGCTCTTGAGTTAATCTGAACAGCTTTGGGAGAAATTTTTATGTGATTTAGACTTTCTTCTTCCATAATACCATTATGTTGAAAATATAAATTTCATACAACTTTTCCAAAGCTTGTAATGCATAAATAAAAATGGAATATGAACAAGTAAGAATACTGGGGTAGCAAGACGCTTTAAAAGGGATAATTAAAATAATTGTGAAAAGTATTCTGTCCTTTCTTTGTATGCTTTCTTCTTCTTATTATTATTTTTTTAAGGAAGAGTCTTGCGCTGCAGCCCATGCTGTCCTCAAACTCGCGGTATTTCTCCTGCTTCACCCTCATGAGTGCTAGGGTTACAGGCCTGTGCCATCACACCCAGATTTGGGGTATTGTTAGAAAGCAAACAACAAATTTCTATATTGCATAAGTAAACTTTGAACACTTATTTTATGATAATTTTTAGGTAATATTGTAAATGAATAAAGTTTAACCACAAAAACTGTCAACTATGAAATCAGTCATGCAGCTAAGGAAATAGAATGGAACCTAACATTTACCTACTCAGGGATTGCTAGTTTGCCTCCTCTATTCCTCTACTAATGGCCAGGAATTTTTTTTTTTTTTTTTTTTTTTGTGGAATCATGGATTGAACTCAGGCCCTTGCATTTGTCAGGGAAGTACTTATTCTACTGAGCTATCTTCCCAACTAAAAGAAGGATTTTCTTCTTCTTTTCTTTCTTGTTCTTCTTGTTCTTGTTCTTCTTGTTCTTGTTCTTGTTCTTCTTCTTCTTGTTCTTCTTCTTCTTGTTCTTCTTCTTGTTCTTCTTCTTCTTGTTCTTCTTCTTGTTCTTCTTCTTCTTGTTCTTCTTGTTCTTGTTCTTCTTCTTCTTCTTCTTCTTCTTCTTCTTCTTCTTCTTCTTCTTCTTCTTCTTCTTCTTCTTCTTCTTCTTCTTCTTCTTCTTCTTCTTCTTTGTGAATAAGGCTGCACTCAGGACCTGTCTGGTGTGGTATGTGGAGTGGGGAATTGAGTTTCAATCCCCTATGCTGCACTGGGTTTGCCTACGCAGGCACTGAAACAACTAAACTAACAAGCAAGCTCTATTCAGAGATTTCTAATGCTCTTGTTAAAAGTTTACTCAAAGCCCACTTTGAAAACACTTTAGATCACAGAAATTCTACATTTATAAATTTTGAAATAACTTCTCTTTCTTACCAGCTAAAACAGAAATGTCCTGTTCCTGAATTTTTTACTTCCTGTAGGAAATTCATTAGAATTATTTTTAAGATGTAGAAGACATGATATCGAACTGATTTGATTCATACTGAAAGCCTAGAGGAAATGATGTGGTAAGCTCTTCTACTTATTTTATTAGGGTGGCTAATTTTGAAAATGTGAAAGTGACTTGTTATTGCTGGAGCCCTGCATCCCAGGGACCACAAGGGAGTGTCATTCAGTGAACTGAGAAGTGATTCACATTTCTTAGGTACTTGCATGTGAAAATCTGATTCTTAGAAATTTAAGTTCCATTGTGTGAGAAAATGTTTAAGTAGCAAACATCGATTTGGGATCCATTCATACTCTCCCTGCTAGCAAAACTCACTGTGAACACAGATGATATGTTAGGCAAAACTTTTTGAACTGAAACTCAAACAATGAGTTATTTGACTTTATTTCACCTTGATCATCAAAATTTTATTTTACATGTTTCTCTACTGTTTCCCTAGATGTTTCATTTGTTGTTGTTGTTATTGTTATTGTTATTATTATTATTATCATTATTATTATTATTATTATTATTATTATTATTATTGTATATTTTTATACATGGTCTTGCTATCCAGTTTGGACTCATGGTGACCTTCCTGTCTGAGCCTCTTCAGCCTTGAGATTACAGGCATGTGCCCAGTTCTAGGTCAGCACAGCATGCAGGACCAGGGATTCAATTTGGGACCATATACTTGCTGGGGAGGTGTTTATACCACTGAGCTATCTCCCTAGCCCCCATGTTTCCCTTTAAATAAATTAATATATTTGGTGGGAAAAATGGAATTTTCCATTGAAAAGTAAACAGAGATCATTTAACTGTATAGTTTTAGAGTACATTATTTTACCAACCAAGTAAAAAATTAATTTGGGCAGAAATTTAGAGAAAATATTTAGAATGCGTTTCAGATAAAAAGGTGATAACAACAGCAATAAAGACAAACAAAACAGTGACAGTAATAGCTAATACTCATTTAGCACTATGTGGACGTTATTCCAAAGGATTTGTTTAATTAATCCACTTAAGGCTTATTATAATCATATAAAATAAATTCTATCATGGCGTTTCTCATTCTTTCTACTCTAAAAATTTCATCTCAGAGGATTCATGCAACCCTAGCTTACCCATTTCCTGACATTTTGGAGGAGTAGATTAAAATTCACTTAGAATTTCGGCTTTTATTTTCTTTGAAACTACATTAGTAGTTTCTTTTTGTAGATTTAAAAATGAAAAGCCTAACACAAAATGTCATTATCCAGGTATATCTCTTTGCTCTCGTTTATTACATGTTAGTAATCAAACAAATTTACCTGCAGCTTTGTCAGTTCCCTACTTTGTCATTTCCTCTTGAGAACTGCTTATATATGCTTGTTACTCAAGTTTCTTCCCTTGTGTTATTCACACATTTCAGTGTGAATTCTTTCCACTTGAAACTGTTTCAGAAACCTTCTTATATTTCAACCACTGAAATCTCACTATATTGATTGGTATGTAAGTATTTTTTCACATATGATAGATTTCCATGGAAATGCAGTAGTTACTCAGCTTCTGTTTGCTTTACTACCCCCAAGTTATTCATTTGAGACTTCTAAAGAATATGTTCCCCTCATAATTTAAATATTGACCATGGTTTAACAAATTTCTCAAAAGTGAAACCTCTAAGAAACAATTTGCTTATGGAGTTCCTCATTGGGAAGAACGTAAGTGCTTTGCAGTGATCCTATCAAGGCTTCAGGCAGCATTCGCCTCTCTTGCCCTGCCTTCCACGGAGTAAGGACACAATCTTCTGCCCTGTGGAGGATGCACCAATGGCCGTCTTGGAAGCAGAAAACAGTACTCACCAGACAAATAAGCATGCCAATGACTCGATCTGGAAGGACTGTTCAGCCTCACCATCTGAAAAAATATGCTTGTGTTCTTTCCCAAACTACTTGGTCTTAGATATTTTGTTATTATAGTACAAATGAGCTAAGCACAGTAAATAGATTATTTGAATGAACAAGACATAACTAATGGTTTTCATTAAAGCTCCTTTCTCAGGGGACAAGTGTTCATTCCCCAGGCCTGCTGCCCTGCCATGCCGGCCCGACCCCCGGGGCATGCTGAGATGGCAGTTGAGACTGGGTGTGGTGGTGTGTGCCTGTAATCCCAGCTCTTGGGAGGCTGTAAACAGGTGGATCACTATGAGTCCCACCTAGTAGCAAGACCCTGAACACCCTGTAGACCCTTCCCTAAAATACAAAAAAAAAACCCTCCTTTCTCTTCATGTTATGTAATTCCTCAAATATCTTTTAGATACTTCAATTAGATTAGAAAACATTTACTGAATAACTTCTGTTCTTCAGATAAGAAGTGAGTGACAGCCTAACAAAGTTACATGAGGAAAACATGGCCCTATAGTAAACGTGAGAAACGGATTTATCCTGCAGATTCTTACATCCAGATCAGGGATTCTTCAATACGTGTCTGTTTCCTCAAAATGGAAAACTTGAGTAACTTTTCAGGGGTATTTATTTCCCTTAAGCCTGCAGCATCATAATTTAGTGTAGTGAAAACTGTATGTGGAGTAAAGATATTTTGGGTTTCAGACTACTGCTGTTGATTAGTAGATTTTGCATCTTGAAAATATTTACCGTATTATTTCAAGCTTAAACTTTATTTTTTTTTAATTTTATTTATTTATTTTTCTTGTTTCAGAACCTTTGTTTGTTTATTCACTCATTTTTATGGCTGGCTCAGCCCGCCCCGAGGGCAGGCTGGCACAGCATGTGGTGCCAGGGATCCAACCGCGGTCCCTGAAGCCACCCAAGCTTTCCCAAGCAGGCGCTTTAGACCACTGAGCCATCCCACTGGGCCCTCAAGCTTAAACTTTAAAATGAGGATATTTAATGTAGTAAATGTCTCTGGATTAATTTGAATGCCATATATATTTTATTTTTTTTCTTTTGTCTGTTTGAGACAAGATCTCGCTATGCAGTTCAGGCTGGCCTTGAGCTCACTTTTGTAGCCCAGGCTGGTCTCTAACTCACATTGATCCTCCTGCCTCAGCCTCCCAAGTGCTGGGATTACAGGTGTGCACCACCATGCCCGGCTTGAACGCTATATTTTTGTTTGTTGTTTGTGTGATCACCCTGAGGCTGGCACCACCTCCAACCTTCATTGGCAGCCTTCATTATTTTTATTTTCCTAAAGTTTGAGATAGTTTAAGGAAGTTGCCCAGGCAGGACTCAAACTTGTAATCTTTCTGATTTATCCCCTCCACAGTCCTGACACCACAGGTGTGCTCCACCCTGGAAGCTCTTCGTTTCCTTATTTGTGTAGGAAGCTAATAGGAATGCACAGACTTGTTAGACAAAAGGTGTTTGCACACTGAGGAGCACTGTGCTCCCAGGAAGGATGAACTGGGACCATTTACAGGAAAATGGATCCATCTTGAAATGATATGGGTAAAGTGAAACAAACACATGAACTTAAAAATGCCATGATTTCTCTTATATGAGGAAGGCAACATGTAAAAATAACATAAAAGGCAGATAAAAGAAGTAAAGAGTGATGTCTTTCACAGAAAGGGAAGACTGAGATATGGAATGGGGGTGACAGAGAGTGGGAAGAAGGTGAATAAAAAGTTAAGAGATGTTTGGTACACGTGCACCATCTTCCCAGGAGGAATGTGACCATAATGGATTAAAAATAGAAATTTATGTAAAAAAGAAAAGAATCAGAATAAATAACTTCTTCACTTTTAGTAATTTATTTCTCGTGCTCACTTTGGCAGCATACATACTAAAATTGGAACCATACAGAGAAGATTAGCATGGCCCCTGTGCAAGGGTGACATGCAAATTCATGAAGCGTTCCATATCTTTTGTTTGAACAATTTTATACACCGCTATTAGTCTAAACTGATCCGGTGATGAAAATATGTAATATAACCACTGTTAAATTAAAAAAATTTAAATGATAAACTAGAAAAAATAATTATTTCTCATCTGTTTCTAGAGGTATTTTGCTTCCCTTAAATGAATGCAAAATTATATAAATATTATTATATGTGTGGGTATAGAACATCACATAATTAATATTATAAATTTAAAATATATGTGATTTTTAGATATATAAATATGAAAATGCCATATACATTAGATTTGCTTTTTATATATAAAGTACTCATCAAACTTCACTCTCCCTTAGCCAGCTGCATAGTGTCTGGCTTCAATCTTTACTTAGGAACTTTCCATGTGTGATCTGTATTGTAGTTAGTACCATAATATTATTTATTACCTCACAATGCAGTATCTTTTCTTTTCTCATATCACTATTAATTAAATCTTCTTTCTTGAAATTTAATTTTGAAATACTTTTAAATTTTACATTTTAATATCTAAATTCACATATTTACTGTATAAAAGTATGCTTACTTTTCTTTGCACAAAAATTTCACAATATTTGATAACAGGCACTGTTGGTAAGTGCTTCAGTTCTATTCAGTATTTTTTTTTCATTTTATATGTATATGTATATGGAGAGGTGGGGTTCTTTATATAAATGTTTACCAACTTTTTCTAAAATAAATATCAGATCATATTCTCTCTTGAAAATCAATTACTGGAAGGGAAATAGATCCTGCAAAATGTGCAAATCATTCCTAATTCTCCCTTGAAGCTGTAGAGAGCTCAGAATTCATGGAAGAACACAGTGTTTCTTTCAGTAAAGTTTTAAAAAGGAAAACGTGGAAATAATACAATACAATCAGGAAAGCTGAATGGGGGAAAATGAGGAACTGACAAATTTAAGCCTTTAAAAGAAGTGAGTAGGTTTTATGGAGAGGCAATTTTTCAAAAGTAAAATCACATTTTCTTTTCTTCTGTATGAAACAAATACCAACCTCTTCTGTCTCTTCTGATCTATGAGCAATTAATAATAATAATAGGTTTCTATTACTAAATAGGCTATTTTTACCTGGCAGGCTTCAGTCATGTGGAAGAGATAGTAGGATTTCATTAAAATTGTAGGTTATTTTAAAAGGATATTGAAAACCAGTATGATTTCTGAAGACGTATGGACTAAATATGGGCAATAGAGTTGTACTTATTTTTGTCGCTTTTGTTGGTTTACTATTAATTATATTGCAGAGATTAAAGAAAGGAAGATGAAATACGTTGTGTTTCTGCAGGTATTTAGGTGCGTATAAAACAAACAGCACAAACATTATTAAAAAAATGATGGTCTAAGTTAACTCTTCACTTATTTAAATTAAAATTCCAGATCATAAACATTTTAAAGAAGGATAGAAGACTCAATGACTTTCATGCCAATAGAACAGGAAGCACAATAAAGAAGAGGTTATTGTTCTTTTTTAGATAACAAATATATAAGAGGATAACACAATGACAATGCTTAGCTAGGCAAATATCATGAAGCTTAATCCTCCTTTAAAGTTTAGATTACAGAGCTACTCAGCAAGGAACAGTCAACAAAGTGGTAGGATAAAGCAAGCTTGCATTACAATAAATGAGTACGTAACAAAACACAGTTGTGGCATAATAGGCCATCCGTGTAGCGCAAATCTTTCCAAATTGCTAGGAAATGGCTTGTGAGCCATCGCCCAAGCAAAGCATGGATGACTTAGCCAGTCCCCAGGTGTCAAGGACTCCAGTTTGGAAACTGTGGGCACAGTGGCCTCACAAGGACTCAAAGAACAGCAGGAGTGACACAGGCACCGCTGATTTGCAGACAAAGCTGTCAGGACACAAAGCTTTGCTTCACAAAAAGTTTAAGTTTCTTTCACACAAAGTGTAATACCCAGAATATGGAAATCTTTAGTTTCAAAGGTTTCATCATCATATTTTAAGTACTACTTTAACAAAGCTGATCAGTATTAGCAAATGGTAATGCAGAATAAAATTTATGTTTCCTTGGCAATTATTTACCAGAAAGTTTAATTTACTTTTCGTAAAATTTAAAAGATCCATTTATTTGGTCAATCTGTTGCAATAGAGAAATGCATTTTGGAATCAGGTCTCAATCTCCCCATCCTCCTTCGAGCAACGTGACCTGCAATGAGTTATTTAACCCCTCTGAACTTCAATATACCTCATCTATCAAGTAGCAATAGAAAGACCTCCTTGTTACAGAAGGTTACAAAAATTAGTAGAGTTAATGCATGTTTTATGAGTGCTTTGTACATAGAGAGCACCTGGTAGACATCAATACTTTTTCCATTTTATTAGAGTTGTCTACATAAAAAATGGACAACATCAACAACCCCTAATGTTGTTTTCCAGGCTTCTATCATTCTATGAACCGTCTTTTTTCTCCCAGGAAAAGCTCCACACTTTCGTCCCATCCTCTCTAATGCAGATGGACCTGCTGACTACTGTGCTTATGCTCACCACGCCTTGCCAAAGAGCAAGCAAGAATCCAGAGCAAGCTGCAGAGTAACACTGCGACATAGGCATGTAAACGTAGGCGAGTATGAAAGAACAGTTTGTCCCAGAAAAAAGAGGAGAATAAGATTTTAAGAATTCAGCCGGGCGTGGTGGCTCACGACTGTAAACCCAGCACTCGGGAGGCTGAGGCAGGAGGATTGGTGCGAGTTCGAGACCAGCCTGGGCTACAAAAGTGAGCTCAGGACCAGCCTCAACTGCATAGCGAGACCCTGTCTCAAAAAGACAAAAAAAAAAAAAAAAAGATTTTAAGAATTCACATTCTGTTATGTGAGCATTGCTTCAGATGACAAATGCCAGGGGAGTAGCGACTGAGAGTAAAGATGTGGTTAGTCTCTACTGGAATGGTTAGCAGGAAGTATTTGGGCCACCTCAATTTTTCCTGTTTTATTTTCCTGATCCAAGATTCTCTCCTCTTTTGCAAGATCAGGCCTACCTCAGTGGACCAAGCTGGTTCTGGATTCACACTGCTGTGTCCCTTCACTGCTCAGGTGTGTGGCATGAGATATACTACTTAATTTATCCTCATCCATTTTAAATTTATGTATGTGAATTACTACAAACAAGCAAGAAAGGGGCGACCACAATGATTAAAATCATCCATGGAAAGTGCTTCTTACAGTATCTGAATGAAGTCAGCATTATTGTTAGCAGATAAAATGGACAACTGCTTCGCAGTGGTGCGTGGTGGTGAGGGGCAGGCCTCGGAGGGCCCGCCAGCACCTATGAGTGTATGGAGCCACCTGCGGTCTGAAACTCTGTGGGTAACAGGAGGAGGTTCTTCCTTCACATTAAGGGGCTCCAAACACGTACCGCCAATCCCTTCTTGTTGCTTTTCTGCAGCCTCCGTTGTATTTCTTGGGCCTCCAAGCAGCCCCGTCCTCCAACACGCGGCCTGCGGACTAACGCACGTGCTTTTCTGCATGGCAGCAACGCCTGTCTTCAAACACGTGAATGTGTCTATTTTTCAGCTAAATGTGTGTACGCTGACCCCATGTCAGGGATGGTGCTTTACAATATCCAACGACAGATTTGAAAGTGAAAATGTCTAGGAACCTGCAAGTATAGATAAAGACCTTTGCTTCCACAAATTAAAGTGCGACAATTATAGTTTTATACTTTTCATGTGAGGTGTGATTGAAATATATAGTGAATGCTTAATTAGAACCAGTTATTGTAAAATGCAAAATACCACGAATGCCCCAGCTCTGTGAGTTCTCCTTGTGAGTGTCTGCTAAGGAGGGGTGATGATAAGTACAGTGAATCGTGCAGGCCAGTGCGTCCACAGGCAAGGCCTGCTTGCACAGTCATGATGGGGTGTCCTCATCCTCCTTGTTCATGGGTCTGCTGGTGTGCTGCTGTAGTCTCTTTCCTAAAGTAAAATGACCAACACGGGTGTCTCAGTTATTTTTCTCTCATTGCTGGGGTAAAATACTTAACATCAAAATTAAAGAAGGAAAGGTTTATTTAGCTCATAGCTGGTGGTGGTTTCGGTCCATATTCAGGTGGCTCCAAGGCAGAGTAGCACATGGTGGATGACAGCAATTGATGGAGTCGGAAAACAGCAAACAGCAAATGGGAGGAGCAGCGGTAATAATGGTTAATGACAAGTCTGTGTCCCTTATGTTACATTCAGGCTATCTACATGCAGGATGGGTGTAGCACTCAGACTCATAATCCCAGCACTGGATCGTGAATTAGTCACCAAGTCAAGAAGTCCATCCCATGACTATGTAAGGCTTTCAGGGGACACCTAGACACAGACCATAGCAATAGGTAAATCTTCAGCTGATTCAGGACATTGAGTAGCTGTGACACAACCACCAAAGGAACTCACAAAAGAGAACTAGAGAGGTGATCCTGGAAGGGCCCAGAAGGGTAAAGCAAGTATGCTCAAGGTGGGAGTGTGGGGTGCTTTGAAGGAAGCTAGTAAAGATGTGTCTTTTCCTATAATTTTTTTTAAATTTAAAAACTCAATTTATTCATGAGACTTCCTATAAAATAAATGCCAGATGGTTTTTAAAAAAATGAAAAATTATTGTAGTTACATCTAGATTAAGTCATATGTAAAAACCAAAGTAAAAGTCTTCTGAATTGTATCTTCAATTTTTAATTATATACATTTTTATTTCCCATAGGAAGCTCAACTGAGTTTCACAGAGGTAGACTTGTAATGAAATGGAAATTTTGCTTCACTTTTAGTATGGATATAAATATGTATCCATAAATCTCTGCAAGAAAGTACATTGATGTTTACTTTTATTTTCTACATATAACTTAATCTAAATTTAACTTAGATTTCTAAACTGTGATTCTTCTGAGATAAATTTTCATGTTTTTAAACTCCACCTAGCATTTATTTTACAGGCGGTATTGTCAACAAATTGAGTTTTTAATGTATTTTTGTTTATTTGTATATTTGGTACAGGGTCTTACTACATGGACTGGACTCCTGATCATCTTCCTGTTTTCAGTCTCCTCAGTGCTGGTGTTACAGATGTGTACTACCAAGGCCAAACTCTGTGGTGAGCTCAGCATGCCCCAGAGACAGGGCCAGAACAGCGAGTGGGACTGAAGAATGAACCCTTGGCAAAGCAGGCACTTTGTTTGGTGAGCTATCACCACTGGCCCTGAGTTTTTAAATTTAAATCATTTCTACAAGTCTGTGTCCTAGGCAGAAACAGATAGTATGAGGGATTAGTATTTAAATTTCTAAGTATTTGTTTGAATTGTGTCATATATCACATTTTAAAAATGACAGATTCAAGAACTAATTATTATTTGTAGACACAGTCATATGTTTTATTGATTTCAAAAATAGTGCAGGCAAAGCAATAAATATCAGTATGCTAATTTGAAATTTTGGACATAGAAAAACTTCTTAGGCAAGGGAAATGATAAATATTTGTAGAGATAGATATGGTTATCCTAGTTTAAATATTACAGAGATTTTACAAACCGATAAAAATAAATTTAAATAAAAATTTAAAATAAGATAAAAAGAAATAAAACAAATAATATAAAAAGATTCAAGTATAAAGCTCAACTATAGCTTTATTTATAGAGTCACTCAGCACTTCAGTTCAAGCATAGTGAATTATAAAGAAAGAACACATGCTCAGAATCTTTAACATGGCCAAACATAAGTTCTGCTCTAAATTATTATGCATTATATTATATGTAACACATATAATTGTAGCACAAAATCTCCTTATGCATCAAATAAATTTTTTAGAATGTTGGTTCAATGAATTACATGTAAATGAATCAAAAGCATATGGGTAATGTTTATCTTGAAATGTAGAACTTGACCAAAATGTGTTTTGGGTTTTCACTCGCCCCAAATATCTGCAAGATACTGTCAAAGCCTGGCTGGTCTGAGGTCTCCATCGTGGGCTGTCACAGGCATTTCCCTTCATTGCCCAGCATGTCAGACCCTCCCGTCTGCTTTGTGCACCATTGCTCAATGGTTCGTGGGCATGCACTGAATGCATGTGGTACTTAGCGAAATCTATTTAACATACATCAAAATCAAATTAAGCAAACATAGAATACATATGCTACATATACATGCTGTACCTACATACATTAAGTTTTATTCTGCAAAACATAATGTAGGAGCGACACTTTTAGTGCATTTCAAAACTTACAAAAATATGTCAAGCTGAAATTGTCACGTTTTTCAGAAGGTTATGAAATGAGATAAATGTCTACTTTATTTCTTTTAAAGCTAATATTGTCACATTTTAGGATCACAATGTTTTATGTATATGTACTGATAACCAATGTTGAGTATTTTCATTATGTATTATAAGCATGCATTAATAAACATTTAAGAACTAAACAATGAAGTTTATTCATTTTATTATATGCATCCTGTATTCCATGTACTTTCTCACAGATGTGGACAATTACATGCATGCTATGTGTGTATCTATTGTTTTCCTACATATGTGTCTATGCCACATAGTATATTGTGATTGGAGTAGTTTAGTTAACATATGTAAAATAGTTTTTATAGTATGATTAGATATATGAAGCTTGATTCCATTTTTTATAATGACTACAGAATATTTAGTGATAACAGTAAAGTCTGTTTGTGGGGTTTTTGTTTTGTTTTGTTTTGTTTTTTTTTCTCTATATATTAAATCTGACCCAGGAAGCTTTTCTGCCAAAAGGTATTTTTTGAGAAAATTTTAATATTGGAATTTAAAGAAAAGTAAGTCAAATATATTGTTTCCTCACAGATTTTTTAAAAATTTACTTATTCTTTGAAAAGAAGGCAGTACCTTGGCAGAAGGTTGTTTATTCTAACACTTTCAGATATGTTATGTGATCCACTCAGAAATGATAATCTGGCCTGAAACCTTTTTCCTCAATTATGGCAGAAGCTGGCATTCTTTTGCAGTAGAGTCAGCAAATGGGAGAGATCCCAAGAGTCAATCTCTTGGGAAGGGGAATTTGGGATTATGTCACCACTTAGCAGAATAACAACACTGATGGGCTGAAATGAATCCCTCTCCCAGCAGACTGAACTTTTAGCCTCTTCCGTATCAGCCATCTCCCTGTTGTTAGTATACAGTTTCACTAAAGTAAGAGCAAGTCCAAGTTCAGAAAAAGACCAGACCACAACAACAACAAAAACTTGATAATGAATAATCGCAATCTGTCCTGGGATCCTTTTATCGGCTAGGGGTGTAAAGTATCTTTCCCCACTTAACTCCTCAGTGAAAAGATTATGTTTTTAATAAATAATGACAAGAAAATAGCCTAGAAATGCTTCCTTTTCCTGCAATGTGGGTGAAGACTTTAAAGTGCCAAAATGGTATGTGATGTGCTTTGAGAATTGAAGCCTTAAAGAAATGGTGAAATTTGTGTATTTATTTTAATAATTATAGAGAACATTATTTTTAATAAAGTGCTGTACTATAAAATGAGGAGTTATTAATTTTATGTACCTCTGTGTTGCTAAATAGTTAAAAAAAAACTTAGTTTAAAATCAGAGACTTGCAGATACTTTTTAGAGTACAAGAACATTTGATATATAAAAATTTCAACATCCTTAATATGGCCTGAAAAGGAAGAGTAATATATATATATATATACATTACTATTATTTTACTATACATTAATAGGACTATAATATATATTAATTTTGCTTACAAAACCAAACAATTCTGTCATTGTGAGGGATTTCTTTGTGGTATATTATATATGCAAATATGTTTTCATATTGACATACAATTTTACCTCAACTTATAACTTTGTCATCAATGGTCTACAAAAAAAGTATTATTCAAGATAAAATTACAGAGGGTTCACTATTGCTTCTAATTTTGAATCAGAATCATAATTTAGGATTTCCTGTCATTGAACTCCATTGTTTTGCATTAATAAATCAGTTATATCTTGATATATATCTATAAAAGTTATGATATGCTATAAATATTCTGCTTAACATTAGAAGTTGATAATTATAATTTAAAACTACCTCTTAAAAAGTCTCTTCTTTCATTTTTTTGTCATTTAGTAGATTTCATCTCGGTTTCTAAGCACAAATACAAAGTTCCCTCAGCTCTGTTTACATCAATTCTAGAAATAGTCCTAGTAACTTTTTTGGGGGCGAAGTCTTACAAATAAACAATTTTATCATGTAATTATACTGCTTTAATATAACTTTAAGATTTTCTGCTAAATAAATCATCATTTTTGTAACATCAGGCATTATCTCAATCCTTTTTTTTTTCCCCTTATTTTAGTATAGGGTCTCACTACACAGATCAGACTCATAGTGATTATCCTATTTTATGCCTGCCAATCACTGGGATTACAGTTGCGTGTCATCACACCCAGGCTCAGTCCCCATCTAAGCCCACCCCAGGTGAAGGGCTGGCACAGCATAAGCCAGGGATAGAGCTCTGGTCCCTGCATCTGCCTAAGCAAGTTTTAATCCTCTGAACTATTCATCAGGCCCTTAAATTCTTTTTTTTTTTTTTTCCTTTTATCATGCACTATTTATAGTTACATTCTTATGAAAATCCATGGTCACAAACAAACAATATGATTACAACATTATACATGTGTAGCTGCACTGCTTTTCCATGCTGTTGTTGTTACTATCCATTAGGGTTTTAAATATTTAGCCTTGCTTATCCCTGCTTGTTCTATTTTACCAGTTATTTCCCTAATTTCTTGCTGACAGTAAGCTTTCTGGTTGACACATTTTTATCACCTGTAGTACTAAATTTTTATGCATACTTAGTCACTCCCAACATTTGTTTATTAATTTTAACTGTGAGTGCTGCTATGTCTTTCAAAATATTTTGCAAGGAAAATAAAATCTCTGTGTAGTTCATGAAATTTCAGAACTGCTTAGATGTATGTGGTTCTTATACATGTGCAAACTGAATCAGAGTTGTAAACTTTTCAGAATTTAAACACATGTCCTATCTTCTTTAGGTATTCATCATTCAATTAAAAATGGAATTGACAAGATGTCACACCTGGGTCTGTGACTCTGAACTGAGATAGCTCAGTAGAATAAGCACTTGCCTGGCAAATGCAAGGACCTGAGTTCAATCCCCAGTTCTGCAAAAATAAATAGATTAATAAATAAATAAATAAGTGTAATTATAGGCCCAGTTAATTGTATAAAAACATGTCTTTACTATTTTCAACTTTATGCTGTCTAAAATGATTATAAAATAAAAAGGTTAGAAAATTACATTAGGACTAAGATATATTCACATTTTTTCTCAAGAGCACAGAGGAATATTTGAGATGTTTTTCATCTACATTGTCATCATAGTGAAAAAATAACTGTAAAACATTTACTTGCAATGGTTTCAAGAATTTATTCTAACACAGTGATATTTGTGCACCTATGTTTATAGCAGCACAATTTGTGATAGCTGAATCATGAAAACTACCAAAATGCCCATCATCTGAAGAATGGTTGAAAAGATGTAATGTTTGTATATAATGGAATGTTACTCAGCTATAAAGAATGACAAACTCAAAGCCTATATATATGAGTGGATGTATCTTGAACATATACTCATAAGTGAAATAAGTCAGTCCTACATTGTGTAAATATCATATATCTTTTGAATAAAAGAATTCAAAAGAAGAAATAAAAATGGAAGGGTGTAATATCGTTAAATGGAAAGTGGGAATTTAGAGATTAAACAATGAAGACAGAGCTAGGGGAAAAATTAGGAAATATGGTAGAGACAAAACCATGCACTTATACACAAAAGATGGTTAAGACAATGGTCCTGAAAGTCTCCAACAGGTTTTTGAAACTAGCAGGTAATTGGTAGAATTTACACCCTGACTAACTATATATACTGATATCTGTGAAATAAGCAAATGCACTGAGGATAGCAATGTGTAATACTAAAACCATACTTGGAATACTTATCATTCTGGTCTTCTAATTATGCACTGCTTCTAATGTCACATTGATTATTGCTATACTCTCTCTCAAGCAAATGATTGCTTGAAAGAAAGAAAAGAAAGAAAGGAAGAAAGGAAGAAAGAAAGAAAGAAAGAAAGAAAGAAAGAAAGAAAGAAAGAAAGGCAATAGAATATGAGACAAGGGAAAATATCGTAAAAGTGTAACACTATAATTTTGTAAATGGTTAAGTTCAAAAATATCTGTGTAGCAATATGTAATTGTTCTTTTTTTTTACATTCTATAGAGATTTTAAAGTTTAGAATATCAACAATTGATACAAAATACCTATTTCATGTTATGTTGAAGGAGTTTAACAATCAGAAAGTTGTAAAGCTCAAATGCCTAAGTTATAGGGAAGAATATCATTAAGCTTCTCTTCTGGATGGTTAACAACTTAAGTTGGAAGACCAAATAATTAGAGAAAAAGAAGAGATATAAGAACAGTCAATGTTTTGGCTTTAGCCCTTCAAGGTCAGTGAGGACACAGGACATAAAAAAGACCTGTATCTAATGGCCTATAACTCAGCAGAGTCCCAAATTTTCTGTTCAAGGAGATGATGGGGCTGCAGAGAAAAGTGATCGATGATGTACAGTGTGCTTAATGAGAGTCACTTGCAGAGAAAACATTCTCTCAGGCTTCCACGGAGAGCAAAATGGTCAAGCAATTGCCATGATCCATCCAGATGGCTGACACTGACAAAAGTTCTGAAAGCTGCAGTACATGGTTCCAGGGCAAACCCTAAGGGTACCTGAGTGAACTTGTCAGATATAAAAGTTACATATTTTTTGTAACATAGGTCTTGCTTTATCTTGGTCTTAACCATACAGCAGAAAACTCTAACCATAAGGTATACAAAGTAAAACCGTATTAATACAGTGTGTTGTAAAAGGCTCAAGTCAACAGCTTCCAATAATGCCAGATGTGCTGATGATCCAATACTGTTATGGACTATTGGATTATATAGACAGCTATTTTCTCTTTGTGCAATGACAAGAAATGTCTGTACTGAGGATGTTTAGACAAGGAAAAAAAGAATTTATTCTCAGAACCATAATACCATTAACATGCTTCTTTAAAACTTGTTACTTGTGGCAAAAGTTCCCTCAAAATATTTCACTGGATTAAAAAAAAGTTTGTGAAAGATTTAGACACAATAACTGTACTAGAAGCATTCCAGTGCAAGGAATTAGAGGTTGATACTTAACTCAATCTTCTATTCATATGGTATGTTTAAATGCACAGGACGAGTTTTCACTGAAAATGCACCACGAATCTAGATTTTCACAAGGTATTATCCTCTGCTGGAGAATTTCTTACTTAAATTTGAGAGCCTATTTCCTGGAATTAGTGTCACCCAATTTGATGTAATTTGATGTCTAGTAAGTGGATTGACAAAAATATCTAATTCCAGGACACTTTTTCAAATTAAATTTAATGCACATGTTAGGATTTGGGTTCTCAGAGCCCTCCAAAAGTCTCCTTTGTTCAGGGGCGAGGCCTTCAAAAGGTGAGCAGACCCCAGGATGCTAACACATGGGCTGAGTGGATCCTTAGCAGGTGTGGCCCCTGAGTTGTACTTGTGAACCTTTGGAACATAGCATACTTTTGCTGGCTCTTTCCTTTTCTCTCACTGTTTCTTGACTGCTGAGAGGGAAAGCACCTTCGCGTACCATGATTGAGACAGCTGCCTATGACAGTGAGTCCCAAATGATTTTCTTCTCTCAGTTGTGCATTTCAGATTTTCTGTAAGTGATGAAACTCTGATTAGCAGGCCACACATACATAAGTATTCCAATGAATCATGCACTTCATTAGAAGTGAACCATTTAATTATATAAATAGACACTATCAGATAATATACAAGTTAATATAACTAATTTAAAATGCTAATTTTAAAAGAGCAATCCAAGTGAAATTCTTTCTCTTAACCTTTCGTACACATTCTAGGAGCTTACAATCTACTTATTGTCAATGAGATCTGAGATTTTACCTTATCTAGACTGTAGGTTAGTAGTAGAGGGCGCGGAGGCAGCACCTGTAATCTTACTGTTTCTCAAATATGAAAGATATGTGTGACATAGCAATATTTTATCAATATCCCGTGTGGCTTTTCTGTTGTTTCTATGATTAAAATGTTGCATGTTCTAAGGTGCCACAATGATATAAGGCCGTGAACCTGCTGTGAGGCACGTGAAGGAGCAGAGAAAGCAGTGGTACTGGGCCCCTCTGAGAAGCAGCCGCATGTGTGAGGAAAGGCAGCTTCTGCAGAGAATCCTGACAGATGGACATTTTACCTGGCAAGACGGATACAGTAGGAGAAAGAAAGAGGGGGTAGGGAAGGGAGAGAGAACCTGAGGCTGCTTCAGAAAAAAAGCTGAGAGGCAAATGTTCTACTTGCTCCTTCTCCAAATATTTAGGCCACAGGTAATCGTAATATCCAAGAGGCATTTGCTTTCATGGTGACTAGTGAGGGAATCCAGTTTTTAAGTCAGATACATGAACCATGGGCCTGAGTAGATTGGAAAGATTGAGACAATGCTAAGAAGAGTGGGCCTGAGCTCAGATACTAAGGGGAAAATTCCCACGCATCTCTGCAATGGTAGTGCTCCACAGAACTTCAGTAAAATAATATTTCCTTGTATTTTTAATAAGACCAGGATTGAAGAAACTGAGACAGAGAGAGAGAAAGAGAGAGAGAGAGGGGGAGACAGAGAAACAGAGACAGAGACAGAGAGACAGAGACACAGAGAGAGATAGAGACAGAGACAGAAACAGAGACAGAGAGACAGAGAGATTTATAAGAGAAAAAAACCCAAGACATAAATAAATCATGAAACTACTTAAATTAATCTATAAATTCCTAGAAGTCATAAGATTAATATACGGAGTCTTAAAAGAAATGTATTTAAAAAAAAAAAAAAACTTTGGGGAAAATAGTGATAAATAGTGTTGAATGTGCTTAGGAAAGGGAATCAGTAGATTGAATGTTCTGGTGAACCCTGAAGACATTTTTGGCTAAATGAAGAGGTGTGATAAGTGTAATAGGCATATGACTGTGAAATCTAACAATTTCAGAAGAGTATTCCTTTCAGGGAGTCTTTGTTGAAACAAGCACAGCTAATACGTTAGAAAGTGGAGAGTAGGTAAAATGATCGGTGATGTCGGAACTGCATGGATTCCCTTTGTCCCAGCAAAACCACTTTGGGGAAGGGAAATGAAGATAGAGAGGGGTATCAAGTGTTGAAATTGTGCTCTCTGGTTGGTTTATAACATTAATAATACAATATTAAGTAGAATTCGTACTTGATAAGAATGGATTAATATCATTCCCCTTGTGATAAGAGACATTCTCTCAAGAGTTTCTTCCAAAGCATTCCTGGCCAGGCACATGAGGTTCTGTGATTTACCTGTATTATGTAGCCAAGGTAAGAGTTTGCCAAGTTTGTAAAAGAGAAACACTGATGCCTTCTATCTCCAATAACAGACACTCATGGAAAGAGAGAAATTTAAATTCTTATTTAAGAAGAATCATAAGGTAGGCCTTTGTGTGTATACAGATATGGGGGCAGAGGACAGAGTACAGGGATTTCGTACAACATTGCTTCAGAAAGTGGATCTCAGTGTTTTCTGCATCTTACATTTCTGGCGACTTAATTATTACAGCTTCAGTTAGCGCTGGCTACAAAGTTGCAGTAGTATCTGTGCTTTTTTGTTGTTGCTTTTCACCGTAAGGCTGTGTCTAGAGTCACAAGGAACTGGTGATGGTAGAAGTCTGCCCTATGGAGCCCATTCTAACCCAGAAGTCTTATCTGAGAGCAACAGATCAGGGAAGAGGACAACTGTAGTGTTCAGCAAGAGGAAAGTGAGTATGCACGAGAAATATTAAAACTATTTCAGCGCCTTCCAGCACTAAACAGGAGCTTAACAGTTGCAGCTTCTTTCTCTCACGGGTGTGTGAATCGAAACAAGCAAACACACATTGCCTTTACGTATAGACATTAGTGTCGTATGTCGGTGTCTGAACACTCAGTTATTAGAGGATGGTGTACAATGAATGTAACAATATATTTCTCAATGAACAAAGAGCCAATAATTACCAGATAAAACTTTAAAAAAAAGTCATAGCTAAAAGTTCTTTACAGAGAGACAAATGTAGCAGTCAAAACAGGTCATTAAAGTGATCAATCTATTCAACTAGAGGACAAATGTATTCTTTTAGAAATAAATACACTGCTTCATTTAATTTGACAATATCCAATATAATGACGCGGTGACATTGTGTAGCTATTTACATTTAGAGCATAGTCACTCTCAAAAGGGGACTCTGGTCATAGTATGAGGTCTTCGGTCTACAAACAATACCACTGCACAGAAAATACAGGTAACATTTAATGTGAAAGTGGCATGAAATTTCATTGAAAACCAACATTGTTATTTCCTTTGCATTAGAAGTGTATAGCACATACAATAACACTAAAATGAGAGGTAAAGTTACATTGTTCTTGCCTGGAAAACCAAATGGGTGACCATATTTTTCTCTTAAGAGAAAAATCTATGGTTTCTTTTATGACCTCTGTGTGATAGTATATCATCACACATAAATATCTTTGCTAACTCTGACTCATTTGAAAGTCAATTAGAAATTGTGGAGGGATTATGATATTATGTTAAAGCCATCTCTGGCCCATTTATGACTATAGTTATTTCATAACATCTTTTCCTAAGTGATTGAAAAGACACATATGTTTAGTCTATTAAGAGAGACAGGAGGCACGCTCTGGGAATACAAGAGAGTTTCAGTTACATCAATTCAGGAGATAATTCTAGCCCGGGTCATGACGCCCATCATCTTTCTTGTTGAGCTGTGTTCAGCTTTTGGTGTTTAATGGCTGTCTGAATACAGACTGTCCGACGCTGGAGCACTGCTGCTGGCCAGGCTCGGTGCCTGCGTCCAGCATTGCACTGCAGGACAATGAGACCACTTTCTGTTTGGATGACAAAATTTCTTTCTTTATCTGTATTATTTCATTTTTTGAAAAAGAAACACTTCTCAACTTTTAAACTCTAGTGAATGACCTGATTGGTATATGCCTATAACAGGGGAATTACAAGTTTGTGTCCTGCTTAGGGAACTTAGTGATACAGAGAGAGAGTATCCCAAAATTAAAAGTAATGATGGGTGGGAATGTAGCTTAGTGTGCTGACCCCTCTAAGCGATACAGCTTAATAACCACTTTTAAAACATCTACATTTTATTAAGTATTATAAATAATCAAGTGAGAAAAGCATATGGAAAATGTTTGTAGGGAATTGCATGTGCTGTTCCAGTCTATACAAGGAACTTGAGCATATACAGATTTTAGTATATGTGGGGTGGGGAGGATTCTGGAAGTAGTCCCTCATGGATACCCAGGAATGACTGATTATACACATTCTATATGAGCAAAGAAATCACAGAAGTTTTAAATAAATGGCTATAGATACAGATATACATTCCATGTTTACTGATAGAAGCATTCATTTTTAGTTCTTCCAATTCAATCTATAAATTTATACAATTCATGGAAATTATTTTGAGACTATTTTGGTATCCTTGGTGGGGCCTGAGTCAAACTCCCACTGATACTGATAAATTAGTAGAATCATCTAGTATGGAGCCCTAATTACAGTGGTTTCTCTCTGCTATACATTTTCCTTTCTGTCCTCTAAACATTTTTAATCATTTTTGTCTTTCTCCTCCCCAAACATGTCCACTGATTTCAGAAGCTAAAGAAAAATTGGATGATGTGCTACTATGATTCAATCAGAAGTGTTCAGCGTCTCATAGTATACATTTGTGTAGGTCGGGCTTGTAAAGCTGATCTTTTCTTCCCTTTTTGTTTTAAATTTTATTTTATTTTATTTCAAAGAGTAAAAGCAAAAGCAAAAACATATAGCAGAAACAAAGACAGAAGCAGGGTCACATACAGCAATACATTTGTTACAGATTATCAAAACAAAGTGGCTGATTAACACTTGTTTCTATTTTTATTTTCAAATCAGTTGCCCAGATTAACAGGCATAGTTTGAAAGATGCTTCTATTCTTCAGCATGCTTTAAAGTAGAAGAGATTACACCATCACATGCTTGAGTCTCCCCTATATGAGGCTAACCAAAGGCTGAAGGTCAGTTTAGAGATTTAAAAATCATATAGAGAACATATTGTTAGGCTATAGAGATCCAGAAATGGGAAAAAGACCCAGTGAAGTTTGGAGAAAACAGAAGAGTTCCAGATAGAAAGCAGAGGTCAGCCCGTATGCATAGTTACCTGGTTACTTCTCCCTAAGATAGTCATATTGTACTTTCCATTATGGTTTATAAAGCACACACTGCAATAAAGTCTAAATCCACCAGTGAGTTCACTAGTTTGCTGATCTTTGCATTAGTGATCCAGGTCTTGCCCTGGTAACTCAACAGAAAAAGAAGTAATATTTTTACCGCATGTACAATCTTACCCTCTCTCCAGAAGCGCTGTGAACTATTCACTCCCATGTGTCTGCTCCATTTTCATGCACGGCAGCAGTTTGCAGAGCTCTCCGAGGCCCCTCTCGCAATAACAAGAAGAGTTGATGGTGGCTCTGAGCCTGGCATTTGTTTATCGGATCTAAAATTTATAAATCTTAATGCCCAAGATGTCTCAACATTTTATATCTGCTCCACTACAGATATAATACTTCAACATTTTTTGAGGACAGTTAGAATAACTGTCAACAGAAAACTTGATAAAATATATATCATCATGAACATTAATACCTGATTATTTCAAGCATTTCTTGTTGGACCTGAGAAAATTCCACAACCATTTCAGTGTTTGTGTATTTATATCCAGGTGGGTTTTTTAATCAGGGAAGATTTGAAGTCATTGTGAATAAGTATAAATTCTAGTTGACCTAGGGTTATCTAAGATGACTGCTTGATCAATCTGCATCTCAGTTGATAGGTATCCATTATTTCACTTTTCTTGCTGTGAGCCACAGTTTGATCCTCAGCTACATAACTGCTTTCCCACAACAGAATTTCAGAGTAGCTGGGGTTAATTAATTTAGACTTGGCTCCAGCTTGAGTTCATCCTTGCTAAGCTGCCCCTTTACCAGTCTCAGCAAAACAGTATACTTCATTTACCATAATGACATCCTGATCCCTGATCAGAACCAGTGAAATTTGGAGAACCAGTAAAATTTCAGAGGTGCTTTACCTGTTAACCCTCTCTACTCAGAAAATTCATTAAAAAATAAATAATAACAAAGAAGTTAAAAGTTCCTGCTTAGGCAGAGTGCAGTAGCTGGGGTTCCATCCCATCTGTGCCATGCCAGCTCTGCACCCAGGGTGCACCGAGATGGCCACTGAGACTGGGCATGGTGGTGCGCACCTCAAATCTCAGCGCTTGGTAGGCTGAACACAGGAGAATTACATGTTTATATCTGATAATGTGAACAACTGTTTTGGAGACAGCATTATGTAATACAGCGACCATTGTTGAATTTCAATTAGTTTAGTGAAATTTTGTGTTATTTCTAATGCCTTTTTTCCTTTATATCCCTATTTTGTATTATTCAAAAATAAAAAATATCCATCAATCAGTTATGATAAAAAGAAAAAAATAAAAGAACTAGTAGAAAGCAATATATCGGTGTGCATATCACTTATGGCTATAATTTTTACATATGACCTTGTTCACAACAACTCTGCACCAGCAAACAAACTTGTAGGTACACACATCAACCTACCTACAATCTAAAATGGGTCTCTCATCCGTTACCTCTTAGAAACTGATGCTGTTGTATATGCCTGGTGCTTTTCTCAACCTGCGATGAAATGCAAATATTTGTCTTTAGAAAATTAGCTATCAATCATCCTTGTGATAAATTTCTGCAAGGGAGTTATAGTTCCTTCTCCGTAACTTTTTTGTGCTTTCTTTAAAATGTCATCGCGTTCAACAGCACTCCCGGTTAGTGCATCCCTCCGCCCCATTGCCTGACATCCGTGGCTCAGAATTGCTAAAATCTGTCTCTCAGATCTGTGGAGTATCTCTGGCAGGACCCATTGGAATACAGATGGGTTTCTTTTTTTTTTTTCCTTCCTTTCTTTGGCCCTCCTGAAGCTCTCACTCTCCTTCCTTCCTTACCATCTCTCTTTCTTTGTATAAGTACCAAAGACTATAGATTTATATGTATAACATTATCAAATGCTGAGTGATTGATCTGGCAAATCCACTGGTGAAAGCTGAAGATGTAATTCACCAGATCAAATGGATTTGTAAAGGCAGCTGCCAGTGGAAATTTGAAAATGGGATAGAAACAACCTGGGTCTGATCAGTCCCCTCAGATACTATCATTATAAACCAAGAATGAAACAAAGAGGACGAGAAACAAGAATTATGTCCAAGTATTTCAGGACCTCTGCCAATATTATTCCAGGAAGAAGAGTTTGTCCTGATTCAATATTAGCTGTACATGAGTAAATACATGGCCTATTAGGAGTAAACAAAAATCATAGTAAACTAACAAAATTCAGTTTGATGCAGGAGAAGTTATGTTTGGATTGCAGCCAGAAAACCTGGATTGTGGCCATAATGAAATATGAATCAGATAAAGTATAAATTTTAAGTATTATAAGGATTCAGTCTTCTTAGCAGTGCATGGAACTATATTACCTATTTTCTTTTTCTTTTTCCAATTAATACTCTTTCTTTAATTCAAGAAGCAGCTCAGATTTTTCTGAAGCAGGGCAGGAGGAGTATGCCTTTCCTTACTGAGCCCAGGCCTGTTCTTGGGAATGAGCACGTACTGAAGCACTGAGCATGACCACCACATTGAGCAGCTTGCATTGTTTCCACAAATGGTAGGCAGCCCCAGCCAGTCCTCCTCCTGGCACTCTTGTACCTTCAGTCACTTCACATCCTTTTCAAGAGTTGGTCTATGTGAGCTACATCACACGGCAGATGTGGTAGTATGGCTGTCCAGTGATTAGGTTATAGAAGACCCTCTGCCTCCTATCCTGGAGAAGAGCTGGTCTCTTTCCTCTGTCTTCTGTCAGTCTGTCTTTGTCTCTGCCTCTCTCCATCTCTGTCTCTGTCTGTCTGTCTCTCTTGCTCTCTCTCCTTGTCTCTCTGTATCTGTCTGTGTCTTTCTCTGTCTCACTCTTTGTCTGTGTCTTTGTCTCTGTCTCTCTCTCTTGGTCTCTCTGCCTCTTTGTCTCTGTCTGTCTGTCTCTCTGTCTCTGTCTCTGTCTCTCTCTGTCTCTCTCTCCCTCTGTCATATAGGCTACCATTCAATATTCCTACAGAGATAAAGGAGCTCAAGTGTCCTAAGAACTGAATGAGTGGACCAAGGAGCAGGACTTCTGGTCCTGGTTAGGCCACAGAAGACTGGAGCTTAGGCCTACTGCTTCTAACAACTTTATGAGATGCCCAAATCACTACTACAGTGAGCGATTCCCACATTTTCAGACCTTCAAAACTGTGACATAATAAATATGTTTGAAGTTATAGTAGATACTTAATGTAGAGCAAACATTGGCATCTAAATGAAAATATGTCCAATGTATCATTCTCTTAGTATCTCTCTTTCCTACCTCATCATGCACACACATTTCTTTGGAAATTTGATATTTATTGTTTTGCAAGCCTAGTAGGTGGCAGGTGCCTACAGGCATAGTAGAGTTGTTTTTAGTAATATTTACAAGGTTAACTGTAGTAGAGAATAGTTGAATTTCTAAATGAATACGTGGAGGAAAATTTAATTCTTAACATTGCCCCCAGGAACTTTTAGCTATGTTCTTTTCGTAGAAACCAAAAACCTGCTATAAATTTCCCTTTTTACTTTCCAAAGTAGACCTTTGTGCCAGCTCTCTAATGACACAGAGAAAACAAACACTCAAGGAACATTAATCAGTTGTTAGATGCCTCCGCTTTCTGAATATTCATGATTCCTATAGGACACATGGTCTTTTATTATAAATATGTCACTTGAAGAAAATATTTATGATAAAGGTCCATTATTTCTCCAATAGCATATTAACTTTTAGTAAATCTACTGGTATATCTATTTATCTATCTTTTTATCTAAGAAATTATGTGGATTTCAATTATTTAAATGATATTTATAAATTGCTTTTGCTTTTCTTTTTTTGATACCAGGAATCAATCTTAGGAACTTGTATTTGCCAGGAAGGCACTGTGCCACCGAGCTATATCGCTCACTCGGATTACATTATTTTTTGAAGAAAATGGAAAGCATGCAAAGTTATAAAGTGATAAGAATGTTGAAGTATTTCTAGTTTTGTTACTAAAAGATAATATATTACTATACATTATATTAGTTACATTACTATATTCAATAACACATTGTTGTATTTAATATTATTATATAATATACTCGAGTGAGAGATGCATGATGGACATATAAGGGGTGCCTTTGTGTATCTATAGATAATCCATGTAGTAGTAGGTAATACTAATTCCTCAAATATTAGCTTTGCATTTCTTGATCTTGAAGATGTTTCTTACTTTTAACTCTGATTAGTGCAATCTGACTGTGCTTTGTTTTATTATTTGTTTCATTTTATATGTTTTGGGATATATTTTTTATAAATTTGTAGGCATAGCTTGTACAGAGAGAGAAACAGGAGTAGGTATATATATATATATATATATATATGTGTGTGTGTGTGTGTGTGTGTGTGTGTGTTTGTGTTGTACATGAATATAAGCCTTTATACTACATTGCTACAAATCATGCTGCTCAAGTCTATAAATGTTCATTTTAAGTAATTATAAGAATGCCAAACTGTAGTCATGAAATCGACTTCCCACATTAGGTCTTTGAATGATCTGCACTAAAATCACAAAGGAAAGTCAGTAGAGAAGATGAGCTTTTTATAAATGAACTTTCATCTTATTTGGCTCAATGTTTTTTTTTAGGACATACATTCTAAAACACTCAAGGCTATGTAAATAATTTTTAAGAAAAAAAAACTACAACAAAGCAGTATATGGATAATTGGTATAAAATGGAAAGATGGTTACTGGTATCAAGAATGACAATGTAGATATTTAAATTACATTGTTTGTATACTTAGATAAGACTAACAGACATTCACAATGATAAGTGTCGATCACCTTCAATATTACTATCTCAAAGTTGAACACCTGGAATGACCTTACACCAATGCTCAATTTTATTTTAAAATTGTTTTGATCCGAAGCATATGTTTAAAATGCATTTGAGGAGAGTGAATTTCAAGCATTATTTTTATCATGATCACAGTGGAGAAATTCGTTTTTCATTTCTATCAGAAGAAATTAAAAACATAAAGACAAGCCTGCTGGCTTTGTAAAAGTTTTACCCTGGATATAAATATTTTTCAGGAAATTTAATTCCATTCCCAGTAGAAGAAGCCAAGCAAACAACAGTGACACAAACACTTGCCTCCAAATTGATGATTCTTTACTTGGCTTTTCCTTTGAAAGCTACCATGATTGTGGAATACGTTGACATCATAAGTTGTAATTTATCTAAGTTTAAAGTGCTTGCTTAGGCAGATGCAACTGAGACTGGGTGTTTTGGTGCATGTCTATAATCCCAGAACTTGGAAGGCTGTGAACAGGAGGATCATTGCAAGTCCAATCTGTCTAGTGAGACTTTGTAGACACTATTAAATTCAAAAAAGAAAAACCTCTCAGAAGTGGACACACAAGACTGTGAAATGCAGAACTGTGGAGGCTGAGACAGAAGGCAGCTGGAACAGTGAGATCCTCTCTGACACGAACAAATATGATGCATCATGTTCAGTGGATGCTGTACATACAGCACAGGCATTTCAGAGATGCCTAAAGCTTGGAGTGACTTTAATCACAACTAATTATTATAATAGCAATTGAAACCAGCTGGTAGTTAAAAATGATGTGTTTTAGTTTTTATTGGTGCCACTTTCCTGTCTTTAACTGTTCTCACATTGAATGTTAACTGAATGTAACTAATGATCACATTCAGATGCTTACAGAAAATTGTATAAGAGTTCTAATGTATGAAAATGCCAAAATTTCAAAACTAATCCTAGAAAATACGATTGTTCCAAAGCACCTACAGGACTCAAAACTTGTTCTAATTAGTAGACAAATATTGTTTTAGGGATAAAAATAAGCCATAAAATTCACGAATGCCCTCTGTTCTTTAAACAACTGGAGTCACAATACATTTCTATAAAAAGTAGTTCTGTATATTTTGATCTATTTATGCTAACCATGGAAGGTATATGTAATAGAAGGATTTTTTTTTTTAAATTTTAAACAGGATCTACAGGGTGCACAGGGTCTCACTACATAGATCAGACTCACACTGATCCTCGTGCTTCCAGTCTCCCAAGAGCTGGGATTACAGGTGTGCTTCACCACGCCCAGTCTCAATCTTCCATGTCAACCCACAGAGGGGGTAGGGCCAGCACAGCACCCCAGGGATCGAACTCAGGCTGCTGTGCTCTGCTGAAACAGGCACTTTAGTCCACTGAGCTATCTAGTTGACCCTTATAACGGTGGGACTTGATACTTCAAAAAAGTTATTCGAATAAAGGAGCCTACCTCTAGGTTCAGTATGTGTATATGTGCATGGTTTAGTCCACTTTGCAAAGCAACACACACTTGAAACTTAGAATATTCGCAAAGGCTTTAATTAAAGTAATAAAAGTTATTATTAATTCTTGCAATAAAAGTTTACTGAGGCTTATGTTTCAAGTTTTTATATAATATCTTCTTTCTCAACAGTATACACTTACATACACACACAAATTCTTTCTCTGCAAATATTATAATAATGTTTATGGTGAACAAAATGTGTCATTTTTGTAGATTACATTTGTAGTGTTTTGATATACTCTTTAAACATTCTTTCAAATAGTCATTTAAGAAAATATTAAAGCTATGAAAATCTATGGCTGAGGACAACTGTATTGAACAGAATTTTAAACACATTAAACTACTGAGTAATAATTTAAACAACATTAAAACAATCCAGTGAGTTTTTATTTTAGTTCAGGTTCAAAGTCTTTGTAGTATAAACTTCTCTTCTGCTTTGAAAAGCAAAATACAGATTGGAGTATGCCCATGTTGGTAATGTATAGCATTTTATCAGCCACAAGAAGTTAAATATTTAAAAGTAAGAAAAAGCCAGGTGGGGTGGTATGTAACTACTTAGGAGGTTAGACATGGAGTTCAATGGTAGATGCTTATCTAGCATACAGGAGGCTTGCCTACAACTCCATGTACTGACATAAAAGGAGGAAGAGGAAAAGAGAGACAGGAGAGAGGGGAGAAGTGAGAAGAGGATTATTTGGTTTTTGACCATATCAGGTAGACATCCTCAAGAAGGCACTCCAGCTGTGTGGCTTGCTATTCGCTGATGATCTTCTAGGCCTCACATACTCACCTCATAATATCACAGAAAAGCAGATAAACAAGAAACTGCTTGAACCTGATGATGTAGTAGAATTTCTTTATTTACATGAAATAATTACTCTCCATTTATCCATGTAGTTCTCCAATGAGTGCTAGTTTACAACACTTGAAGCCCGTCTCCTCAAGGCAGAGAAGGCTCACTTTGACCAACAGCAAGGAATGTAAATGCAATGCGTTGGCCATGGTGTGGGAATCAGAAGTTGATGGATGTACTTGGGGGCCAATAATAAAAATATAATTATCCTGTATTTGAATTCTATATACTTATACATCTTAGGTAAGTTATTTGCCTAATAGCACTTATTACTTTTAAGTAATGTAAATACTTTTTTAAATTTTGAACTATGATTGATAGAGACTTGAACCTGTATAAAGCAATAGCCAATGTGACTAAGTTCTATTTCTCATATTTTAAGAAAAGAAACCAAAAACATATTTTATGTTTATTATGCAAGAAATATAGGAGCATTGCAATTTGGGTTCGTGGAAGTAACTAAGATGTAAGAAATGTTTACTTCAAGAAAGTGCAGTTGAAGACAATAGTAATAGGGCCTTCATTTATAGCTCAATACAAATTCAGTCACAATTAATCATTTGATAATTAGTCATTAGTCAACTGCAGGGACCACTGTTGTGAGAAAGGAACATTTACTTTCTATTTTGTATTACAGTGAGTCATCTTTATTAGTACAGTAAATAAACATAAAAAAATCTTTCAAAATAAAGACAGAAATGATTATTGAAACATTTCATTGAAGAGAAGTTATTGATAAATTATGAAAACAAAACAATGAAATCATTGCGAAGTGAAATCAGTAATCTCTAATGTTGACTTGCCCTATCAACCCACTTGTAAAGGAAAAAACATTTAATTTTTTAAACTTCAACTATTTTTAATAAAATAATAGTATCAATATTTCCCTCACATTCTGTATTATTAGACATTGTGGGTTAGGATGATAAACAGAAACCTAAGGCATACACAGACAGTTATAGATAATTTAGACTTTTAGTGAAGAAATACTAGTTAATTTGGTTTTGGGGTTTATAATAAAAATTTTAGTGCTTTTAGAAATGAAAATATTATATTGAAGGCATTGAAGATTGTGTGAGTTACTTTAATAAAATGAAAAATATTTCAGATTCTAGCTATTATATCTTATTTCTAAAGAAAATAGAAAGGAATAATTTCTTTTACCAATTGTCCTCTCATTACTTTCCTGAGGGATTTTACTCAGACTTAAAGCTACCGTTTGGGCATACAATTTGTAAACTGGAATATAGTGAAGCTTGTTCCTAAATATCAGCTTCACCTACCAGTCTGTGAAACAGAATTATCAATAATTAAGAGAACTTCTGGATTTCAGTTTCAGGATTTCAGAAAATTTCCATTTCATTCACAAGCTCTGTTGTCTTTGGAGAAGCATCTTATGTTATTTTGAAAGTAGAGTTCTGTATAAAGAATTGAAAATAATCAGACACCCCTCCAATTAAAAGAGCAAATCCAAAAATTGACATTGTTTTTTCTTTTAAATGAAAGACAATGAAAATTTGAAAAAAAAAGAGTTCTTTCTGACATAAGAAGGGAAAAAATACTCACCTGCTCACCTGCTCACCTACTTCAGAGTATTCCAGTGACAAATATAATAATTCAAAAAAATCTGTCGATTGAAATTTATTTATTTATTTATTTATTTATTTATTTATTTATTATGGAAGGTTCATCCAGCCCTGGGGGCAGGGCTGGCACAACATGTGTTGCTGGGAATCGAACTGCAGTCCCTGCAGTTGCCTAAGCTTTCCTAAGCAGGCTCTTTAGACCGCTGAGTCATGTCACCAGGCCTGTCAATTGAAATTTACAACCAAATATTAAACATGAACTTTGACACCTAAGTCATGTTACATTTTAATATTTTTTTTATTGAAATAGTAGAGTGCTGTACTGGCCCTGCCCCAGGGGTGCACTGAGAGGGTGATTGTGACTGGGCGTGGGGGATCTCCCCTGTAATCCCAGTACTTAGGAGGCTGAAAACAGGAGGATCACTATGAGTCCAATGTACGTAGTGAGACACTGTAGACCCTGGATCAAAAACATAAAAGAATAAATAGTAATTATATCAAGAAGATTATATTTGGATTTAGCAAGGGAATTATGTATTAGTTGTAAGTTAGTAATTATATTACTAGTACAACTACTTAGACTGGTTTTAATGAATTTAAAGGTCTTAAGAGAACACATTACTTTGAAAACAAGTAGTACATTTTTTTTTTATTTTGCTCTCACCTGCTGGGGTTCATCTACAATATAGCCCTGTCATACTTATGAAATCAGTACAGTGAGCTTTTCTCCTGTATTGGAAGAAGGCAATATAATTACAGCTAATGCATTTGTCAGTGTATTGAATTGCTAGCTGAACCTCCAAAGTGTTAGAAATTTAGGGCCTTTGAATGGTCCCATGCCTTCTCACAGGGTCACATCTATGCCAGAAAACTCATTTTCATTGTTTGTGCCTAGATTTACTCACTTGTTAACCAAGGAGCCAACTAAATGATCTATAGTTCTTTAACCTCCAAATAAATCTGTTTATACTATCTATTTTTTGTTTCACACAGTAGATGCTCTTCTCCTGGGTCATATATAGTTTCAATTTATGTCTAGGAAGAAGCAAGCAAAGTTAAAACAGCTGGTAATCCAGTTAGGCCAATATTTACTTTGATCACTTCAAATTTGAGCTACTAAATTGCCATTAGATGTTAAAAATTCAGAAAAGATAAAATCTACCCTGACAATTAAATCAAAAGGAATGAATATGACATTAGTATAACTCTAAAGCTAAAGGAGGGCCCGGCAGGATGGCTCAGCGGTCTAAAGCACCTGCTCAGGAAAGCTTGGGCGGCTGCAGGGACCACCGTTCAATCCCCGGCACCACTTGCTGCGCCAGCCCTGAGTGAGCCGGCCATTAAAAACAAATAAATAGATAAGCTAAAGGAATCTTACTTTCTCATAGAAACAAATGCATTGTCTTTTGAGCTGAACCCTGATGTGGTTTCAAGCAATGTCACCAGTCAAACTCTATTTCCGAAGAAAACTCTTCAGACACCCTACCTGGTAATTTCTGGTTATAAAGTTGACTAATCTAAGAGAGAAAAACTTAACTGTCATTTTAGTAGTTTTCCCTTTAGTCAATTGTATATGTGATATGAATCTAATATTTATCACACAATAATAGAGATTATACTTTCTGACCTTATACAAAAAGATTGTGTTTGTTCTGATGGGTTTCAGATTCATGGGAATGGAAGAGTATAGAACATAAGAGTGTAGAAGAAAACTGGAGAAAGAACCAAGCTATTTCATAATACCTTCCTTTTTGGTTTGTTTGTTTATTTGTTTAAAGTAATGAATGTGTTTTTCTTTTGCTCCAATTTTCACTCTGAAATGTTTTTTGGTCTATTTGTGTGATGTTGGAAATGTGCTCTCTGAACATTAAATCTTAAAAGCTTATCTAACAGATCAACACTGGCATAATATATTGACTAACATAGACCTGAGTAATCAAAAATAGCCAGTCATTCCAGCAAGTCAACAGTTTAGAGCTATAATAAATTCCATGACCCTTTCCCTTAAAAAAAAAAGCAATTGGACAAACAACCCGTAGCCTAGAGTGCTTCTAGTTCTGGAACAATTCAGAGAGTAAACATAACCGAATTGTACATGACTCACACATCTTCTTTTCTTTTTTCTTCTCTTTTCTTTTCTTTCTTTTCTTTTCTTTTTTCTCTTCTCTTCTTCTTCTTCTTCTTCTTCTTCTTCTTCTTCTTCTTCTTCTTCTTCTTCTTCTTCTTCTTCTTCTTCTTCTTCTTCTTCTTCTTCTTCCTCTTCTTCTTTGGCATTTAGTACAGGGTCTACAGGATCTCACTGTGTAGACTGGACTTGTAGTACTCCTCCTGCTTTCAGCCTCCCTAGAGCTGAAATTGCAGGTGAGCCACCAAGTGCAGTCTCAGTTGCCATCTCAGCTCACCTCAGTGGGTGGGGCCAGCACTGCACACCAGGAATCCAACTGCAGTCTCTGCACCTTCGTAAGGAGATACTTTAGTCTGCAGAGCTATCTGGCCAGCCCTTATGTGTCTTTAGATATACATATTTATTTCTCCCATCAAAGTCATGCATAGTCCGGGCATGGTGCCTCATGCCTATAATCCCAGCATTTGGGAGACTAAGACAGGAGGATTGGTGTGAGTTCAAGACCAATCTGGGCTACAAAAGTGAGCTCAAGGCCAGCCTGAACTGCATAATGAGACCCTGTCTCAAAAAGACAAAGAAAGAAAGGAAGAAAGAAAGAAAGAAAGAAAGAAAGAAAGAAAGAAAGAAAGAAAGAAAGAAAGAAGGAAAGAAGGAAAGAAGGAAAGAGAAAACAAAAGAAAAAAAATTGCTAGGGGCCGGGGAGATAGCTCCATGGCACAAGTGCCTGTCTGGCAAATGCAAGGTCATGAGTTTGAACCTTGGTCCTGCATTAAAAAAAAAAAAAAGTAGTACATAGTGTCAAAAGAATTTATTCGGGCTTTGTTATTAATTATATGCTGATGTGCTATTGTTTCTACCTGAGTGTAAAATTGAGCAGTTGAAATTCCTGAGTGCATTATAAAAAGGAACATATAATTATAACTCACCTACATATGAAATAGTCATTCATACATACTTCACACTGGCACACATAAAGGCTTAAAACTGCTCCTTGGCCATCCGTGGGTTGTTCTTGCTGTTAGCAACCCTTATTACCCAGGACTACAGGATAATTCAGTGCCTCTCTACATAAGGCTGTGGGAGCTATATGCTCATATAGACAAATAACTCTGGCTATTAAAATAAATAAAACTCATGTGATAGGGTCATATAATCAGAGATTTCTAAAAGAAATACAACAAATGTTGAAGATAAATGAGGACATTGATGGCATGAGCAGAAATTCAACTCAGTGATGGGATTTGAGGGCCTCTTCTCGATCCACTGACAACGTTTTATACAGCTTTAGTTTTTTAGATCTGCATGGTGCTCTCCTTATGTTCTTTTGGGTATCCACTCAAGAAAAACATATCTTAAACAGAGGCATTCTTGGATAAACATCAAATGTTCCTCTGAAAATGTAGTGTCCAGATCAACTTAAAGGTCTCTAATGTCTTGTTAAGTACAGAGGTAGAAATTAGAAAGACAGATTACTTGTGGCACTTTGTTTTAAATGCCAAGTAAGTCAGTTTGCCTTGTGTAATGATTCAGTCATTTCAAAACTTTTATTAGAGCTTTCTTTCTTAAATTGGGTACACAGTAAGAGTTAGTCTTTATGCCTAGCACCTTTGCTTCTTTATTTCATTTCATAATGAGAAAAATCCTAAAAGGTGGAGAATTAATTGATCTTACCTATGCAAACACTACAGAATCCAAAGACACATAAATAGTTAAGTGATAAAGCAGAAATTTTATCAGTTATTAGTTAATACCAAAAGCAATGCCATCTCCATCTTGCCATATTACTAACATAAGCATCAGACGATCCAAACCTTCCTGATCCTTCTATACCAGTTAGAGGACTTTGGGAAGGTCAACAGGGTTAGACAGTGTATTCACTGCCATGATTAAATGTGTGTTTAGTAAATATCACAGATATCAGTCATTCAGTCCTATTAGGCTGTGTGTTCATATGTGACATCAGTATTATTCGTGTATCTAAAGATGTCTCACATAGGAAAGCAGATTCCAAGTAGTTGATGCTACTTTGAAAATTGTCATAAACAGATCAGCCATGGCTTCCCTTCCAGGTCATTCACTGTTTAGTTATGGTACTATGTTCTGAGAAATGAATTGGAAGGCAACTCTGTTGTTACATGAACATCATAGTATGTGTCATGGGAGCCTAGAATATAGAAGTCAATTACTTAATGGGATCTCTGGAGCAGAGACATGGTAAAGAAGGGATATATTTAATCTGAGAAGCTACTTTGAAGATAATAATGTACAATATAATGACCATTACCGTTTCCATATCGTGTTGTGTTTTGAAATTATTTATCATTTCTAATGTTTCATTATTCTAATTCTCTTTAAATAAAGAAACAAGGAAATAAAAAGCATTAATATATGAACACCACTCAGCATATAGGATGATGCTGGGGGAGCAACAGGTATTATTTAAATTACATTTTAGTTATTTAGTTATATATTGAATGTAATACATAAATTCATTATGAATAACTTGTACATAGATACTTACTTTTGATTTCTTTTACTTCTTTTACTCTTCATTTCTTCTTTCAAATTCCCATCTCCAGAAACCTTTCATTTTTCCATAAAACCTACATGCTGTTTCCTATCGTTTTTCTTTTCATTTGCTTTGTAAGTTATTTATGCTTTTATTTCTCATGGAAATCATGAGATATCTAACTTTCAGTGTTTGATTTATTTCACCTAGTAGTGTGGCCTCAGGGTATATCTATTTTCCTACAAAGAAGTCAAATTTACCCTTTATTATGGCTGAGTAATACTTCATTACATACATATAACACATTTTCTTTGTTTGTTCAACCACTGATGCATGTGTAGGTTCTTCCAAGATCTAATCATTATAAGTTGTGTTACAATAAATGTAAACATAGGTATGCAAATACCACTATAGTATGATATTTTAAATATTTGAAAAGACACACTATATAATACAATTTAGCATACACATTTAATATAAACTTGATTTTATACAAAAATATATGTGTTATAAAGTAATAAAATCAAGGGGCTGGGGAGATGGCTCAGTAGAATAAGTGCTTGCCTGGCAAGCATAGGGTCCTGAGTTCAATCCCTGGTACTGCCAAAAAAAAAAAATACTTAATAAAATAAAATAAAATAAAGTAAAGAAATCATAGTGTAATAAATATATAAAGGACAGTGTACTACTATTATCAAGTGTTACATGTATTACATTTTATAGCTCTTCAGCCCCGTAATTTTGCTCATGCCAGTATTGTCACACACATGGGCAATGCCTTGCACTACAGTGTCATGAAGACTTTGACGTTGCTGTGGGATAGGACTGGGCAATAGAACACTTTTGGCTCTATTTTCATCTTACGGTTCCCAAGTCAGTCAGTCATCCAGAAGTCAGTCTGTGACAGAAACATTGTTATCAGCATCTGGCTGTACTTATTGTTGACAGAAGCAAACCAAGAACTATGATATGTTTGTAGCAAACACACACATATACCCACACACACATATACTTGACAAAATGTATTAGAGCAAATCTTACGAGTTTAAAGAGAACACAGTTTCTTATTATATAATGGACTTAAATTACTAACTGTCAAAAGATAAATGGACAAAAAATGAAGAAAACTACTAATGCTAGAAAATATTTGCCTTAGTTTGAAAGATGGAGAGAGAGAGAGAGAGAGAGAGAGAGAATGAAAAAGAGGAACATAAATTCTACCTGTTACAGTGCTAAAAATAGAGACAACAGTGTGGGAGGGGATTAACCAGAGGCAGAGACTGAAAGCAAGTGGAGTCCAGGAAAGGACTCAAGGAAGCAAAGAGGATGAAGAGGAAAACTTGAACACGTGGTTACCACCACTGGCCTGAAACTTACAGAAGTAAAACCCAGGACATGAGTTAGATCTGAAGCATAGGAAGTTTGGGAGTGTTGGCCAGAAAATCTGCTAGACTATAGATCCTCTGCTCTACTCCTGCACAAGGCAAGATACTTTCCACCTGAAAAGTTGCATTGTAGACTCCCTAGAAAAAGTGGCTAGATGGGAAACTAGAGTAGAAAATTAGAAAATTACCCAGGAGCATCCAGCTACACTGAGACACCTCAGAGAATGATGATATCTTGGAAGCAGTGCTAAGAATGCATCCCGCTAGCATTAGGCAAGCCAGGGTCCTGCACAGAACTTCCAGTGAGTATGATTCTTCCAGATGAGCAAAAGCTACAGCACAGGGCAGAACTGAGTGGAATAAGTGAAACAGAGGGAGAGATCCTTTAAGAGCCTGAAACATTGTCAGACAGAAAAAAGAAAATGTGTCCTTGGGAAAAAATAGAACTCTATAAATAAAACAAGCAATACTAACAGAATAAGAAAGAGTAAGTGAAGTTTAAATTATGACAATAGCAGTTTAATAATGAAGAGAAGTTTTGGAAAATAAAGTTAGAATTTCTAAGAGAATTAAAAAGCAATGAAAATACAAAATGAAGATAAAATTAAGTAAAATTAAGTAATAAGTTTTATGTCTAGTTGCCCCCCCAAAGCCTCATGCAATCATAGGGCAGGTACTTCTAGGTTTGAGACTTGACTCATGAGACAGTGGGATTATGTGTTTTAGTACTGATGAGATTATCAGTCTGAGTACTGCTGGAAATTATGGGTGTGGCCTAAGGTGGATAGGCTGACTCAGAAAGCCTGATGTAATAAAAAGAGAGACAGAGGCAGACTCACGCTGTTGCTCTCTGCTTCCCTGGTTATTCCTTGGCCTCTGTCACCATTGTTGCTATTCCACCACTAGGAACTGGATGCTCTCTGCCATGTGCCACTCAGCCTTGGAGCCTGCAGAATATGGACTAAAACTTCCAGTAACTGTGAGCTAAATAAACCTTTCCTTCCTTCATTTTGGGTGTTGGGTATTTGTCCGAGCAATGAGTAAAAAGTAACTGAAGCAAGAGGTACAATCACTTCTGAATGTAAAGTATTTTCTTAACATTATAATTCACAATAGGATGAGAAAGGGAGCGTAAGGACAGCCATGTAGCTTCTACAATCACCTTTCTCAGATGAGTATTCCCCAGTACTGAGCGGGACAGAAAAGAAGCTAACCATGTAACACCTCGTGAAATTTCAAGACATAAGTAGAATGCTTTAAATCCTTTAAGATTAAAATTATTAAACATGTACCAAAAAAAAGGAGTAGATATCAGAATGATGTCAGTCATATCAAATATCAATCCTCAAATCTACAAATGGTATAGTTAAGAACCTTCATAATTAGAGTTCCATATTTTACCTTACTTGAAAGTCATTGCATGCCTAAATTATCTATTAAGCATAGACATAAACAAGATCCTTTTCAGATTAAAAAGTCTCGTCAAATTTATACCCATATGTTCTTTCACAGGGATTACTGAACTGCCTGCCTGAGCAAAATAACATAGATATATATTCATTTCAGCATGGGAGGGAAGGGGGAAGCCTGCAGTTATAAGGATGCCTCAGCACAGGAGGCCTGGCACAGCCAGGAGCCCGTCCTGGAGCTGCAGCAGTGAGCTGGGGAAGGATCAACAAGAATCTCATCCAGACCCAGGCATGCAACCAAGGAAGGACTGGGTCTGAATCTTTGTTGAGAGAGTTTCTCAAATCTTTGAGGGTAAATTAATAGAAATAGAAAAACAGGCCCAATGGAAAAGGGTAACACTAACAAAAAATAGCATAAAGAACGTTATTTTTTGTGACTTAGGCCTGGATACTGTTTACATAGTTATTTTCAGATATACATAAATGTTGACTTAAACAAAAATTGCCACTCTGGGAGAACAGCAGGAGGCAAAATAAATGTACTGGGCTCCAAAGCACTGACAGAATGACGGAAAGTAAAGGAAGGAAGTACAAAAGAGGCTGGCTGGATGCAGCTAATAGAACATGTGGACACTGAAATTTTAAGAAAAAAAGAGCAACTGCCCAAGTATGCCTGGGTGGAATATGGAGATTACTCCTAGTTGAAACAGTGAGAACAATTGGTATAACTGCTTGGTGAGAAGAAATTAAAAGTAAACCAGAACGAGGACAGAAACACTGCATGTTATAACCACTTGGTGTTTTACTCAGGCAAAAGTTTGTGTTAAAAAATCCAACAGCAGAGAAATGCACTTCTGAGGACTAGCAGCCATCCTTTCTTCAGGTAGGAAAGGCTGACTGCTCTCACTCTTAAATATGATGTTCATACTTTGGTAAGTGAGCAAAGCCAAAGTTAGTAAATTGGCTCACCCAATGTTCTTGTATGGTTCAAGAAGCATAAATGATTAATTCTAAGTTGTTTATGAAACATGTTTCACAAAATATACAAACTGCATAAAAATATAATTACCCATAGGTAAGTTCTACTGGAATCCAGGCACATTAACTTACATGTTGTGTGTGACTGATTTCACACAATGGCGGAGCTAGGCAGTTGTGATCGTGTGGCAATGTACTGCTCATCCATCAGAGAAAATAAACAGATAACTGCTGCGTGCTGCATGAAATAGTTGTCCCCACATTTATGTGCACCTGAATCTTATAAACCTCATTAAAAACAGTCTTTGCTGACGTAATCATGGTAAGATGAGGCCATAGTGGATTATGGTTGGGGCCTCCTGCAACATGACTTGTTCACGTGAACGTAGAAAAATTTGGTCATAAAGATACAGACAGATGGGGGAAACACCAGGAAAAGACAGATATAGAGAGTTAAGAGGTGCTTTCATAATCCAGAGAATACCAGCAGCTTCCAGGGAGCATCAGAAGCTAAGAAAGAGCCACAGAGCAAATTCTGCTTCAGAGACTCTGGAGGAAGCAACACTGACACTGCCTGGATTTCAGACTTCGGGATTCCAGAGCTCAGCCAGAAGCAGAACCTAGAAGTGAATCCATCACGGAAGAAAGACTGGGAGTAGTCGGTGCATTTTATGTCATGTGGCTAAGTTTATGTGACGGCCTGCCTGTCCCTATTCAATTACCCCTTAGAAAATATTATGATTTGTTCTATAGTGAATTGTGTTTCATACACAAGATACCTCATTCCTTATTATTCTTTGATATGTTTTCCTTATTTGGCAGTTAAGAGTGCTGGAGCTTAGCAAGCCCAAAGAAGTTAATGTAGTTCGGAATAAGTTGTGGAAATATGACTTGAGATAACATCGTGGGATGAAAAGATGCAGCTTTATAACATGATGAAAAGCAAGAAAAAAAAATCAGTGGTCTGTAAAATAAATCCATGGGATTTTATTTTTTAAATATTCTATGATCTATCTATCTATCTGTCTGTCTGTCTGTCTGTCTGTCTGTCTGTCTGTCTGTCTGTCTATCTATCTATCTCTTTACTTACTTATTTAGTAAAGTTTCTTGCTATTCAGCTTGAACTCATGCTGATCCTCCTGTCTCAGCATCCTCAGCTCTGGGATTATAGGTGTGTGCATTATGCCTCCTTTCCATGACTAGCAGGGGATGCAGTACCAGGGATTGAACTTGGATCCTTGTGCTTGCCAAGCAGGCTTGTAGGCTGCCATGCTATCTGCCCAGCTCCATCTGTGAGATTTTTAAACAGCAATGAAGTGCTGGAGAAGTGTTATCATTGAGCATGGATTGGGCAGGTCCTCAAGGAATGCTAGGAGGCAGCTCTGCCAAGGGAGGCTCCCAGCTGACCTGATCGGTCTTCTCTGACTCCAGTTTCTCACTTCTGAGCTTCCTCCATCTGGCACAGAGCTGAGCTTTTTGTTGTTGTTGTTGTTACTCTCTCCATAGAATAAATGATATGGCATAAATGATATGGCATTCTAGTAAAACTAAAACTGCATAGATTGTTTGCTTTACCTCAAATAAGAGACAAAAACAACAGATTGACTTCTTGATTACAGTACCATCCATAAAAAAGATCAGAATATATTTGGTTAATTACATAAATTTTTGATGCTGGTGATCAAATCGGAGAAATTATACATACTAGGTAAATGTTCCAGGATAAAGTTGCATTGCCAGTTCCCCAAAGGATCCAATTGGCAGTAAAGGATTCTGTATCTTAAAGTTCCACTCACCTCTTTGCCATGTAAGAGCTTTACCTTTTGTCTGCTTTAATTCTACTTTGATCTAAAGATAAAAAGAGCCGGGCGTGGTGGTGCACGCCTGTAATCCCAGCACTCAGGAGGCTGAGGCAGGAGGATGGTGCGAATTCAAGACCAACCTGGGCTACAAAAGTGAGCTCAAGGCCAGCCTGAACTGCATAACAAGACCCTGTCTCAAAAAAGACAAAAAAATAATAATAATAATAATAAACTAAAGATAAAAAGAATGTCTTGCACATATTTTTCTAACAGTATTATTTCATAAGAGTTAGATATCATTTAAAATGTAATGTTCTGACCTTCTCAGGTAAATTAGAAACACTATTTTTCATGGGAAATTTTCTGGTCATCATTCTGACTGTTTCTCCAAGATCCAAGAATATGAACTGTAAGCTGTTAGCAATGCCACAAAGCTTTTTTGTAAGTTATGTTGATCAGTGATTAAGCTCCACTACCGTTATGCACTTGGATAGATGTGGAGGCCCTCTTACTGCTCATAGTGGCTCAGGGGCTGCCCACAGCATTGGTTCCCACAGTTCTTTTTCACTAGGAAAGTCTTACAAGCCATGGAGAAGGTGGCACTGGTGACCCTTTTGCTGCTGTGTGCCAAATTTTAAAGGTAATATGATAGGCATTTTGGACAGAGAAACAAAGCCAGCCTATGTGTAACCACATAACCAGGGAAATGACAAACAAAGATGCCATGGAGTGGCAATAGATAATTTCAGACAAGAGGAATGTAAAGTGATCCTTCTCGCCCTGTCTCCTGAACAATAGCATGTTCATACCTTCCTGGCCCCCTCTTTTTTTTTTTTTTTCCTTTTTCATCTTTAACAGCAAAATAAAGACTTTTGTTTAGTAACAAGGAGTAAAAACACTTTAGCTGTGTTACTAATTCCTCCAATTTTCCAGCACACTCAAATATACAAGAACTTTAATCTATGTTAGGAAATTGTACAGTAATGTTTGGAAGGAGGATCTTGATATAAGATAGGTTAGGAATGGTTCAATCACTATTTATTTAGTCTTATTTTGATAACATCAGTAATTTACATCTGCTTCCAAGTCTTCTGCCTACTTGGGAACCGTAAAGAAAGGTTTAAAATAAAAAGATAGATCAGAACTTACAAGTGGTTTTTGTTTCAAAAGAAAATACTTCCTCTTGAAATTTACCAAAATAGTTGTTAATATAGAAATGTATCTAAGATAATAAAACACCAACATACTTTAATTTCATGACCATGGTATTCAAATTACATGAAAAGATCTAAAAAGGCATGCCACTATTTTTAATATTCATTAAATACAAGAAATAGCTTTCTGAATACATGAAGCGAAGCCTACACATCACTTTACCTCAGAATAAAATGCAATGTGAGTTAAAGAAAAAGAAATTTTAGCCGCCTCTGTGTATTGACAACAATTTTCAGTCAACACCTTTTCAGTGTCCTTGGATGCTTGGTCTGTTACTCACAACATGATGAAGTCAACTGAACTAAGTAAATTTACCGTGGGTGAGTTTTACCACTGGGAAGTAGAAACAATCATGTTTTTAAAAAGAAAAGTAAAGTAATTCAGAAAAACTATGGAAAGAACTCCCACTTGCAGCATCCATTATGTAACTGGCATTTTGCTTATAAATGGGAGAAGAAGCGAGAAGAGTACAAGTGATATTTATGTTACAAAGATAATTGGTGAAAATGGAAGATAAAATCATTGAAAGCAAGTTTTGAAAATAAAGCAACTTTGATTCTTTGTATTTTTGTATGATTTGAAGAGTAGCAATGATAAAATGAAACAATGATCTCATTAAAAACATGACTGCTGATGAAGACAGAGTATTTGCATTTAGTTTTGAGGGCTACTCAATTCTGGTAAATTCACTACATACACTTACTTTATCTACAACATGGAGATGATTATTATTGTGATGAGAAATAATCATTGAACATATGTCTTATACTCTGCCAATGGGCACTTTTCTACATGTGTCATATTATTAATTCCTGTGCTCCTAAAGCCTCCTGTGCAGTAAGGGCAAATAGCTCTGTCTCAGTGGGACAACTGGTGGAAAGATTCAGTGACCTGCCCAACATCTCCAGTAAGCTTAGAAATGGCAGAGCCCAGATGGAAATCAGGCTTCTGGTTGGGAAAGCTACGTTTAGGGGAAAATATGAGAGAGCACTGAGAACATGGCTGGATCAAGTGGCTGCTACTCCCACTCCTCCAAATGCCTTCCAAAACTAAGCCTCAATACGTTCAGATTGTGCATATCCACTGCAGTACATTCAGATATTACATGGAGGGGAAGCTACTACAGGAAACCCTTGTCATCTATGAAGCGGTACGTGTGTACAAATGATGATATAAGAGTTTATAATTGAGAAGACTAGTATCTTGGAATAAACCATCACACGTAGGAAGTCATGATGCCATAAATCCATCCATCTATAAATAAGAGGCTAATTTCCTAAACACATCACTCATGGTCCACTCCAAATCTGCAATCTTAAAGGATACATTTTGTCTTAGTAAGATGTGTGTGGGGAGGTTTCCTGTGCATATCGTGTTGAGAATAGTAACTGTTTCCCCAAGGGCCAATTAAGTATGATAAATCTCAAGCTGTTGCTCATAAAATAAATGAGCAAGCAACACATTGTTTAAAAGTTGGTTTATGGTTATGCTCTCTTAGAGAGCAGTACTTCCCACAGTGACTGTGGCATCAAAACTTAATTTAATTCACATTATTTTTATAGGCTGGAATAGAACAGCCTTTTCAAAAAAAAAAAAAATCAGTTCCAAACTAGATTAATTTTTACAAGGAAAAAAGTAGATGGTGTTTAGTTGTTATAGTAGTCTGAGAAATACAGATATATTGGTGATATAATACCCCTCAGGTTAATTGGGAAAACAAGGCTGATAAAGGAAAAATATTGTGAATCATCTAAGAACTCCTGAGAGCTACATATGTATGGAATTTGTAAAAGATTCCTATGCAAATTGAAACTTGGATAAGATTACTACATGTCTTAGTTACCGCTCTCTTGTTGTTGGGACAAATACCTGACACTCAAGATGAAGGAAGGAAAGGTTTATTAGCTCACAGTTACTGGAGGTTTCAGTCCATACTCAGCTGGCCCAAGGCGGAGTGGAACACAGCATAGAGCATCCAGTTCATGGTGGCGGAACAGCAATAATCATGACAGAGGCAGCAGACTGACCAGGGGAGCAGAGAGCAACAGCTGCTAGTCTGTCTCTCTGTCTCTCTTTAAATTACATCAGGCTCTCTGCCTCAGTCTATCAGCCTCAGGCCACACCCATAGTGTCAGCACTACTCAGACCATAATCCCAACAGTAGTAAAACATGTAATCCCAGTGGATGATGGATCAAGTCTCAAACTGTAGAAGTCCCTGTCCATGACTGCATGAGGCTTTGAGGGGGACAACTAGACATAAATATTCTGCCCCAGGACCTCCAAAGTCTCATACATATCCCTTTGTACAAAAGACATTTTAGTCCATCTGGAAGAGTTGCAAAATTACCAACAGTTTCAGCATTGCTGAAAAGTCCAAATCCCAAGTCTCCTCCAAGATCCAAGGCAAACTCTCAACTATGAGCCCCTGTACAATAGAAAAGTTAAACATATCCAACATTCAAAGGCACAAGATAAACATTAGCATTCCAAACGTTACAAACAACAGGGGAACACAAAACACTGGAAACAACACATGTCCAAGATCCAGCAGAGAAAACATCAAATCTCATACTTCCAACAGGCACATCCAAAGCAGTCTGCACTGAGTTGTGGGCTCCATGCAACTCCACTCCTACAACACTCTTGGTGGTAATTTCCATGGCTTCTCTCATAGGCTGGCTTTGCTCCCTCTTTGTATGATCCACGTTCCTGGCTTTTCCAAATTTCTGGGTTTTACACTGAATTGGCTTCTCACTCTCTGCTTTACACACTGCCCTTTCAGGGGCACACTGCCTGGCCTCCCAGGCCTTCTTCTGAAATCAAGGTGGTAGCCTTCTTAACCTCAGAACTCTCGCATTCTGCATATGCATATGTGGATGATGCCAAGGGTTGCTGCCAGCTGGAACAGTAGCCAGGCTTCCTTCTCTCTTGGCTGAAGGGATCAAGTGCCTAGTTCACTGAGCACTCTGAACCTGATTCCAAGGAACAAATTCTCCACGCAGGCTCCATTTTTGAACCTGGTTTGGTCGCTGTCAACACTCTGGTACTTGAATCTCTGTGGCTTTCTTCTCAAGGCAAAATCTCTCTCCCTTGTAATTCTGAGGCTTCAAAGGATAGAGAGCTGCCACCTCTTGTGATGCCCTCAAGAGGCTTTTGATTCTGTGGTTCCTTGCCAGCAATGGAGATCCTTTTAGCTCTATCTTTGCTGTCCATAGCTTTCCTGATATTTCTTTTATGGCCAAACTCACACTTTAAATAGTCCTTGGCTCTTTGCTCTTGATTTTCAACATAAATCTGGCTAAAAGCCACCAATAACAACCATGCCACTGCCCCAGTAGTTGGCTGCTTTGAAATATCTCTTGACAGATTAATCAGTCCACCATGCTTAATCTCAGTCTTAGGCAAAGTCTGGGCACAAGTAAAATTCTGACAGACTTTCAGCCAATCCATAGCACAAAACATCTGAAGTCCAATGACCAATGCTGTCCTTTTTCCCTTCAGAAACCTCAGCCTGGTCCTTTCAGGCAGGACTTCTTTCAGTCTTCTGGTCTGAGTTCTGACCAGAATCTCCCCTACAGAACAGCCAAAGCTTTTCCAGCTCTTCACAAGTAGAGGACCTCTCCAAACATTTCCAGTCTCTGCTCATAAGCCATTCTTCATACCCAGGCTTCAAGCCAGTCCTTTGGTTTGAATTCTGACCAGAATCTCCCAAAAAGAAAAGCCGAGGCTGTTCCAGTGCTTTGCTTATAGCCGACATCTCTGAACTTTCCTATCTCTTCCCGTAAGCCATTCCCAAAAGCTTGTAATCCACATGGTCAGGTTAGCCACAGCAAAGACTTCACTTCTCTGGTACCAAATTCTGTTTCAGTTGCTTTTTTCTTGTTGCTGGGACAGATACCTGACACTCAGGATGAAGGAAGGAAAGGTTTATTAGCTCACAGTTACTGAAGGTTTCAGTCCATACTCAGCTGGCCCAAGGCGGAGTGGAACACAGCATAGAGCATCCAGTTCATGGTGGCAGAACAGCAATAATCATGACAGAGGCAGCCGACCGACCAGGGGAGCAGAGAGCAACAATTGCTAGTCTGTCTTTCTGTCTCTCTTTAAATTACATCAGGCTCTCTGCCTTAGCCTATCAGCCTCAGGCCACACCCATAGTGTCAGCACTACTCAGACCATAATCCCAACAGTAGTAAAACATGTAATCCCAGTGGATGATGGATCAAGTCTCAAACTGTAGAAGTCCCTGTCCATGATTGAATGAGGCTTTGGGGGAACAATTAGACATAAACCATATCACTACATAATTTGAAAATTTTATAATATGGAAAGAAACAACACTAACTTAATAATATTTTAATGTTCTCAACATATACAACACTTCTGTAAGTGTTTTCTGTGGATTATTTCACTTAAACAACTAACAGAAGGTCAAAGAAATTGGAATTTCTGTTTCATTTTGATGAAAAGAACTAAAATTATTATCACTACCATTGTTCTCAAATTACTGCCAAAACTGGTCTAGTAAACTTGTTCATTACTAATTTCTCATTTCACATTTGGTAATATTAATACCAGAGCATTTGAAATCTCAATGGAAGTTATAATTTCATTTCCCAAATAATATGTTGAAGTAAATTTCCGAGGTGATTAATTAAGGAAAATGAATTGGATGCTTTTAAGCAGTATTAATTCAATGTCTTTAAAATGAAGAAGAGATATTGCCCATGCATATATTGGAAAGGCAACTAAATTTGATTAAAGACATGGGTATCTTCAGGTGAAGCATACTTTGTATTACCCATGTACTTGTGCTTTCTTTGTTATATATATATATTTAGTAGGATGATATACAGGGTCTCACTACATAGAGAGGACTTGTAAGGATCGTCTTGTTTTCACCCCCCCAAGATCTGAGATTACAGGTGTGTACCACCATGCCCAGTGTCAATCTCCATCTCAGTATGCCCCGGTGGTGGGGCTGACACAGTACACCCAGGATCAAACCTCAGTCCCTGTATCTGCATAAGCAGTTGTTTTAGTCTGCTGAGTTATCTGGCCAGCCCATCTTATGCCTTCCATATTACTTTTTATTCTATTAAAAAAAAACTAAGTTCATATAATACAAAAAGGATTTGGTTATTTTTAACATATAATGAATGAAACTGTCATTCCAAGTTGGCCAATATCCCAATGCCATAGCACACATGAACAAGAACATCCACCAATAATCCAAGGACGATTCCCGTGCACATTTTCTCGCTCAGATTTAAGGGTCAAATTTTTGCTGATAGTTTTGAAGGAAAATTTAAATTCGAAACCATGTTGTTAGCCTATTTTCCTTGATAGTATGGCTACTTTATTGCTGTAGTAGTTTGATGAAACTTATCTTACGATGTGAAGTTTGCTCTGCTATATTGACACAGTTGTTTCCATTATTATTTTTGTGGTAAATACAAAATGCACATACATACAGACTCTTTCTGTTTTAAGGACTCCTCTTTAGATACCCAAGTTTAGGAAAAGGCTTATTAGAAGTGCAAATTATAAAACTAAAAGTAATAGCACAGTATGATGGTCAAGAGACCTCAACAATTAAGGTTTGCATCTCCCTCCACCACCATCTATCTATGTGATCTTAGCTCAGAAATTTAAGCACCCTAAATATTTTCTCAATGCTAGAATCCACAGAAACAACCTTGGCAGATGGTTGGTTATATTAAATAAGAACAAAGAAAGACTCTGATTGTATTTTGCACATTTAAAATAACTGTTCTAAGGTGTCATTCTGCTCCTTGAAGTGGCTCCACCTTTAAAGGTAGTGGTCTGTAAAAATAAAGTCCGTGTTTTACTTTCATGTCTGAAGTAAAGTCATCTGCTATTTGAGATTCTAAAAAGGAAAGTTATCTATCCATTCTACCATTTCATAATTCAGAGAAGTTTTTATAATTAATTAATTAATTGTTTGCTGGCTCAGGCTGCCTTAAGAGCAGGTAGGGTGTGGATGTGGAGCTGGGTAATGAAATGCAGCCCCGCTTCACCTCACTGGGTTTGACCAAACAGGTGCTGTAAACAACCGAGCTAACCCACAAGCTGCCTGTTTCATAATTTAGAAAGAGTAATGTGGAGGTCGATGTGGAAAGAAGTTTCATCTCAACCCTATGGACATGGCCATCCCTGAGTGAAACAGCATCCACATTTTTTGAGATGATACCTGACCCAAGAGAGTGAACTCTGTACAGCCACGACCTCTGTATTATCTTCATTTCCTGTTGAGAGGCTTCACTAACATACTCAACAAATATATTCTGACTGAACTGAACTGCATTTAATTATTATATTTGCGTTCATTCATTCATTCATTCATTCATTCATTTATTGTATTTTAGGAAAGGGTCTACAAGTGTTCAGGGTCTCACTACTAGATCTGACTCAGAGTGATCCACCTGCTTACAGCCTCCCAAGAGCTGGGATTACAGGTGCATGCTACCATGCCCAGTTTCAATTGCTGGCCCAGCACACCCTGGTGGTAGGGCCAGCATGGCAGGCCCAGGGATCAGGTCCCTGGCCCCTGTTTTTTCTTGGAGGCACTTTAATCTGCTGAGCTATTTGGCTGGTCCCCTCTACACTTGCATTCTTAATACGATGGGCTGCAATTTAAATGAGAGATGTAGGTTGTGCAGTTCAGCCTATAACAATGTGCCATAAAGTTTTTGTTAGACTTAAGAATTTAATGCCTGGCCATTCGCAGCCACTGGTGGAATCTCACTCTACTTTTCTCTTTTCTCTTTCAGTAAGTTGTTTCAAGTTTGTTTTTTTGTTATTTCTTCAACAAAATACTTACAGACAAAGCAGAAAACATGTCTGAGTAAAGAAAAGAATTGGTAAAGTCATCCAATACAGGAATCATTGTGTGTCACATTCTTTATTATTAATTTCAAAATAATTTTCTTTATTTTCTAAAGAGAATTAAAAAGTGAAAAAATCACCAACAAATGAGAGAAATGATACAGTATTTCACTAAACCAAGTGATAGGAATTCAGCAATGGTTGTTATAAAGTATATTGTCTCCAAATTAATTATTCAGACTAACAGATATAAGCATGAAGAATTGGTGAAAATTATGAAAAATCAAAAAGAAGAGAGACAACCTTAAGCACTGACTGCTCCTTTCAGCAGGTCTATTATGTGCCACTATATAATGGCATCTAAGGACCAGCAACATAGCTACCACTTTGGTTTTCAAGGAGCTTTCAAGGATAACATGTCAAGTAGTCACACTCAGTGATACAGGAGATAGGAGAAAATTTTGGAAAGAGGAGGTACTGGTAGGAAAGAACAGAGAAATTTCTCTGGACCAGAACTTAAAGCTTGGTAGAAACCTTTATAGGACAGAGGCCAGGGTTCAATTCCTTGCCCCGCCTGCCGTGCCAGTCCCACTCTCGAGTGCATTGAGCTGGCAATGGAGTCTGGGCGCAGTGGTGTGCATGCCTGTAATCCCAGCACTTGAGAGGCAGGAAACAGGAGCATCACTATGAGTCCAAGCTGCATAGTGAGACTCTGTACAAAAAAAAAAAAAAAAAAAAAAAAAAAAAAAAAAAAAAAAAAAAAAAAAAAAAAAAAAAAAAAAAAAAAAAAAAAAAAAAAAAAAAAAAAAAAAAAAAAAAAAAAAAAAAAAAAAAAAAAAAAAAAAAAAAAAAAGGTGAGGCCAAAAAAAATCTTTACTAGGAGCAAATAGAACATTTTTCTGGAAGTTAAAGTTCAGAAAACAAAAGAAGCAGAAATTTTCTGAAATGTAAGAATGAGAGAGCTATTGAGATAAAACTATAATAACAAGAAAAAGCAGATCATTTTACTATCTTACTCTAGAGCCTTCTAAACCACAGGGAATTTGAGTAAGTGGAAGGAGGATGATAGGTAGAATTTTTATTAGTACAAATGATTTTCTGTAAAATAATTACTCAGGTTATGATCCGGCTCCTTACAATCTGATTTTCATCTGTATCTTATACCAGGGGACCCAGTCCTAGGCCATGAACCAGGAACAATCAATGGCTTCCTGCCAGCAAGGCTGCCCAGCAGAAGGTGAGACAGCCGTTCCCAGTTCTACCTTGCTGTGAAGATTTGCAGGCAGAGTGTGAGTGTGTGTGTGTGTGTGTGTGTGTGCGCACGCGCATGTGTGTGTGTGTGTGTGCGCACGCGCATGTGTGTGTGTGTGTGTGTGTGTGTGTGTGTGCGTGTATTGCCATGGTGCTGATGCTATACTGGGTTCTTACAGGAGCACAAACCTTTCTGTAAACTGCATGTGTGAGAGACCTCATTTCCACCTTCCTTATGAAACTCTGAACCTATTCCTCTCTCATCCCTACCATAGCGATGGATAATCATCTTCAGCAGATTAGTCTCTGGTGCCCAGAAGGCTGGAGACCTCTGCTTTATGCCACTAATTTATTCACTGATTTCATGAAAACTGAGAAACATAATAAAGTGACAAAGGTAGCCAAGGTAAGCAGGAGACACGCGGGGAATATTTCACTGCTGGTAGCTATAGTATTTTGGTAAAAAGAGAGGTCACTTGATGAATGCACGGGTGCAGCAAGGCGAGATTTTCTTACCCATTCATATACATATCTGATTGGAATGCATGTTCACAATGAGTCGACAACACTTCAAATTGCATCAATAATGGAATAATTTTAATAATTAGCAACAGCATGTTGACCTTCAAGAGAGCTTATAAAATGTGTGGGTATTTTTTAAAAAATTAAACAGACACTTTTCAAAATTGACATCGGGAAGAATCTTTCTTAATATGATAAAAGTATAGGTATGGCTTTTATTACTTGTATTTATTCATTCTAAAAATACACTGACTCTAAGCCATGCATGGAGATCCATTTTCTGATGTGGGCACCTGGGCGGTGCAGCCTTCTAAAAGGAGCAGCTGAACTAGCTCTTGACAGTTACATCACACCCAGAGGCAGAATTTTTCTTAGGCTTTTTTTTTTTTTTTTTTTTTTTTTTTTTCAGAGCAAACTCATTCAAGAGAAAATTTCTAAAAAGAGAATTTCAGAAGCTAACAAGTTTAGAAATCACCATATAATATATTTTTGTACTTAGCTGCATGATAAATATTAGTTACAAGGAATGTCATACCACAGAAACCTATTTGAATCTTTAATACGCATGCATGTCTATGGATCTAGAAAGGGAAACAAAACCTTCTGTAATGGAATTATTAACATTAGCACTTGCCTGACCTTACATTCTAAAAATGAATTGGTAAATAAAAATAATTTCAGAAATTACCCTTGTAGGACTAGAGATAGAAAAAAGTATTTAATAGTTTAAAATGTTTTTCTGTATAAGTGTACTTAAGTATCTATCTTCATCTTTCACATATATATTTTTGGTACCTTTACAGGTGCACATGAATAATAATTGCTCTAACTTTATATGATGATAATTCTTTGAAAAGTTATAATTTCAGGATTTTCTTTCTTATACTCTACTATATATTCAATCTAACATTTTACACACATCTAAATCTAATGCTACTAGTTATTGGCCTTTTACTTTGGAGTTCCTTTTATCTGGACTGTTTTCACTAGACACATTGTATAACCCTTTTCCTTGAAGTCTAGATCAAAACTTACTTTTATAATCCAATGTAATCATAGTTCTACAATAAAAGTATGGTCTCTGTCTTTTTTTCCTCAAAGTAACTGTGGCAAATACTCAAAATCACAACTCATGCTATTAATTTCAACTGATATTTTCAACTCTCTTAACCCAGCACTACATCCGACAGCTGTAAAGTCTTTCAGCCATAATAAATCTCCGCCTGACTTCCCAAAGCAAACAGTGTTGAGGAGAGTGATCCCTCCAATAACATTTGGTCAGCTCAAATCACCACCACAGCATAAGTGATTCAGACAGTCTGAACTGACTCCAGGCTTTCCAACCTCCGGTCCTTGTTTCCTATTTTCTTTTACTTATGACCTGTTTTTAATATTCTGAAAACTTTAAAAATGCTGTGTTCATTCTTCAGGACTGGCTGGCTGCCCATTCAGCAAGGCCTCTCTTTCTCTCTCTCTCTCTCTCTCTCTCTCTCTCTCTCTCTCTCTCTCTCTGTCTCTCATTCTACTTCATGATATACTTGGACTAACCCATTCAGAAGTACAGGTTAAGTTTATTCAAATATTATGCAACTTAGGAAAAACATAAATAGCTAAATTTTAATGCTTCAAAATTAAAACTTCAGTGTAATTCTCTCTACTTGGAAAACAAATTTATTAATGTGATTTTTCTTGTTAATACTTAATTCCAGAGATTTTGAAGTACACATGGTATAGCTGTCTGAAGACGACACAACATAAGTGAGTGAATTAATGAGCATCAATAGAGTCCAGTAGAGCGCCATTTTCACATCTGAAAATCAGGGTACTCTGACCTGTCTAATTAAATAAAAAAGGGTTTGTTTTCTTTTGTTAGCAGTGCCTGCTTGTGTTTTAACTTGCTATTGACTTGGAAGAACTTGTTCCTTGAAAGCAACTTGAAACGTTATTTGCCAAAGAACTTAACCACCTAATATCTGGCTTGAATAATTCTGCCTAAAAGTCAACATCTCATACCTTCTCAACTTTATTTATTTATTTATTTTCAATTATATGCATTTTTTGTATTTCAGAAAAATATAGCTGGGGGGCGCGGCCAGAGAGTTCGGCAGATTAAAGCACCTGTTTAGGCAGATGCAGGGACCCGCAGTGTGCCGTGCTGGCCCTGGGCCTGGGGCACACGTGATGATTGAGACCAGGCATCTTGAAGTGTGCCTGTAATTCCAGGGCTTGGAAGGCTAAAAACAGGAGAATCACTACAAGTCTAATCTACATAATGAGACCCTGTACACCCTGTACTAAATATATTAAATTATATATAGCTTGGAACTATATTTTCATTTTAATGCAGTAAGATCATTTTGTTTGAATGTAACAATCCTGTGACTACACTAATTATTTCTCCAAAACCAAAATGGTATCATTTACTAAATTTTGGAGTATACAGAGAACTAATTTTTTTTTTTTTTTTTTGTCTTTTTGAGACAGGGTCTCACTATGCAGTTGAGGCTGGTCCTGCGCTCACTTTTGTAGCCCAGGCTGGTCTCGAACTCGCACCAATCCTCCTGCCTCAGCCTCCCAAGTGCTGGGATTACAGGCGTGAGCCACCACGCCCGGCCTGGAGAGAACTAATTTTTAATTATTAGATCAACAAAATAAGATGATTATTGTTGCGGTGATTTTAAAGTATGTTAAAGACCAGCAAGCTAGTCAGATAATACTTATAAAACAAAGGAAGAGTTGAATTAGATTGCATAAGTGGTAACAATCTGTGGAAAAGTCTTTTTAAAATTTCACTCTTATTCACAATTAATTACAAATAGAGTGAAAAATCATTTATTGTCCAAGAAAGTCATGCAAGTCCTGAGATTTTAAGCCTAAAACCTTGAATTAAAATACCCAATGTATAACATGCTAGCAAAAGCTATCATGTAGATGTGTCCTAGTGCTTGCATCGCACATTAGGTAGTGGGACAGGCAGCAGAGGGTGTGAACTCCAGCATCAGAAAAGACAACTAAAAAAAAGAGAGACTCTGATGGAAGATGTGAAAAGTAAGGGGAGACAAGCCCCTAAGCTAAGACACAAGCTTCTTCCGACTATTTTAAGTGTGGCTGTGTCAGAAAAACACTAATTTTCAGAGTAAGAAAAATATTAATCCTCATGAATCCTATGGAATATGGTAAGCAGATGATAATTCTAAAAAGGGTAACTTATAAAAAATAATTACAAAGCACACAACCTCCTGAAGATTTTAAGAGTGAATGACTGTCTATAGGGTTTTACCTAATGATTTTTCAAACTCAGCCCATCTAAGGGCTAAGTGTGATTAACAAGTCTTCAGCACTAACTGACGGTGATATAGGAGAACAGGGAAGTTGCTAGTGCTGGCGCAAATGGACTTGAAATGCAAGACATAGAAAAGAAGTGAAAGCACACGTTGACAATGTGTCGACTCTAGTTGTAGAAATTATAGTCAAACTTTACACTTTTTCCCTTAGAAACCATTACCGCTACTCAACAGCTTCGGAGTAAGCATCAAAGTATGGTGGTTCTGGACACCTCACCTTTACTGAATCACTTAAAAGTGGAGAATGTTAGTCTCTTGGCCGTGGCTACCAGAAGAAAACCCTAATGCTGAGGACAACAGTTTTGCAAGTAGAGCAATCTGACTATATCTTTCAGAAGCTACAGTAATACTTTTTAAAATTTAGGGCTCTACTCTTGTGGACTTGAAGCTCATTTAAAGAGATATCTTTAATTCTGTTAGAGATACTTACCTGATTTTTTTTAATATAATGTCTCCAATAATGGTAGTGCTTTCACTGCATTCTAGTTTCATTAATACAGTAGGTAACTGAATCTTGTTGTTTTCAATTTATTCCCTGTATGTCAGTGCATACTAGTTATTCAGTATTTCCTTTCTTCCCCCAACTCACACACTATTTACAGAATGTACTACTGTTCTATAATGATTAACAAGTTATTAATTTTATGCCAAATTTAGAAAATGTAATTGGACCACCCAAAATGATTAAATAGGGAATAAGGGATAAAAATCTGTGCCCCAAGCAATAGCTGGTTTATAACATGCCACCAAGGGTTTGAAATTCACTTCACATCCTTAAATTATTCTTATATTTAACTATTTCATAACCTAAAATAAGACAGAAAGTCATAAAGGAAAAAGGTCAAACAATTATAATTTCATTTATAACAACTACTCTTACTTAGATCACCAAGGAGTTGAACAATAGTCATGTCTCCAACAAACAGTGCATGCTAGCTGTCTTCCTTTGTTCATATTTTACCCCTTCATTCACTAAACTCATAATCTTTTTGCAAAGCAGCCACTACTTTACGAATTTTGCTTGTAATCACACAATAACATGGAATAGATGGATATTTTATCTCTATTTTAGATTTGAAAAAACTAAGACACAAAGATTAGACAAATTGCCTATTAATTTATAATGAAAGTGTAGCTTGCAAATAGGTTACTTAATATGCAGGTACGTTTTTCACACAACACATCTTGGGACTAAATCCATTATAGAACTTGGAGCTATGATGACTCAGTGCAACAATGGAACTGTATTAAATGTGGCTTATGAAAGTGAAACAGGGTAAACAGAAATCAAAAGCAGAGCTATACCAAAGAGTGTTTCTTAAGAGACAATCATCGTATGGACAAATAGCAGTGGTCTGCACAAGGAAATGAAGAGTAACATTGTAATTAGTAACAGTGCTATGGACAAGAGTTTCGAGAATAAATCTTTATCTCTGTCAAGGCAAGGAATATCAGGTCTCTTGTACAGACATCGCACCCCATCGCTTCTCTGGTCCTCCCCATGCTGCTGCAGCCACATTGGCTTCTGGCTCTGCCTTGAATGGCAGTGTGCACATCTGCCCCAGAGTGGTTGTGTGGCCTCCTTGCCTGCAAAGCAACGCATGCAGCTAGCTTCCTTCGTCTTCCCTTTGTGTGTTCTCTCCTAAAGAAGGGCTTTTCCAAGACACTCTTAAAATGGAAGCTACTTTCCTATAATTTCTATTTCTCATCTCTGACTGATTTTACCTAATGCCTTTACTTTGTAACTATTAGGTAGGCCATTTATATTTTCTTTTTAAATTATCCATGACATCTGGCTAATACAGGGTCTACCATGTCTGAAATGAAGTAAGTGCTCCATAAATTCTAGTGGAATGTACAAGTGAGTGAATATATTGGAAATCTTTCCAAATCATAATAGAATATATACATATATATATTTAATAAAAGTATATATATATATATATATATATATATATATATATATCCACAAGATATAAATCCATATGAAAATAAGGGTAGTCCAAAGAGAAGTATATTCTTTTCCTTTTTTTTTTTCTAAGCAACATCAATAGGGAGGTGTGTCATGCCCACACACTGTACTC